>VMDR010001731.1:0-113676 GCA_007922815.1 Macrotus californicus
TATAGGGGTTCTTTTAAAATAATGTGGTAGGGCTTTCTGTTAACTTTGAGTCTCTTGATGAGCGAATGATTCCTCTGTAGTGTGTTATTGAAATCAGCTAAATACCTGTCACACAAGTGCTTTTTTCTCACTTTTGCCTATTTTCATAAAGCAGGTTCTAAATAGCTTTGATTTTTTAAATAAAATTTTCTGAGGTCTATAAGCAGTTGTTTTTATAGCCATTTGAATAGCTTAAGGACTAATACTTTTAAAAATGTCTTCAGAAGACCATTATATTTTCCTGTCTGCATGTATTAACTCTTGTACACTGTGGAACATACTGGTTCCAGATCCCATTCATTAAGTAGTATGAAGAATTCACAGTATATTAAGCACGTACCATCCGATGAGCGTGGGAAGACACCGTCAAGCTTAGGATGTCTGAAATAAACAGACGTGGATCTTTCTTTGCCTCCACGTTCTTGACGCTGGAAGGGGAAGCAGTTGGCCCTTTTGAGCCGCAGTTGCTGCCTCTGTGATACCGGGAAGCGCCTTCCGTGTCACAGAGGCCTGTGGCCTGAGCAGCCTGGCATTCTCTGCACCGGCCTGGAATGCTGGCTGACATTGACACTTCCTCTTCGCGGCCGAGTCAATCCTGAGAAGTCTAAGAATAGCTGCTTCCTCACCAGAGCTGCGTGTCTGTCACTAGCTGGGTCACTCTGTCAGTCCCAGCCTATGAGGGTCCGCTCCCCTTCACCCCATTTCCAAGCTTAGTTTAGAAAACCTTGAACCACCATGGATCCTAGTTCCTGGCTTAGTTTATTAGGTGTAGATGGAGCATTTTGACTTGAAACTCAGGTGGCATATATAATTTGAAAATAATGATTTTATCTCTTTTCTGAGGTGGCTCACCCTTAACTACTGAGGACCAGAAAACGAGCACACACTGCAGCTGAGTCTCTTCCCAGACTCAGAGTGGCAATGCTTTCGGTCCCTTGAGTTTCCCCGTCTCCAGGTACCAAACTGTCTCTGCTTTTCTGCCTGTGGATTCACAGACCAGGAGTCTCAAACGAGATCGTCTGCGAGGGCAGAAGCCTGGGGAGAGGGTGTGTGTGGGGGACTTCGTTCTCAGTGGCCCCCCTTCCCAACACTGCACGTAATTAATAAAGAGCGCACTTTTACTGGCTTTTTCTGCGTGACGGCCTGTTTCTTCCTGCATCTGGTGCTCGTGGTCTTCCTCTTTCAGAGGTGGCACATCAGATGCTCCCACCCTGGCTGCCGGTTGTGGCATCATCACGTGCTCTGCAAGGGCCAGAGGAAGAGAAGGGGAGACAGTAGTCCGTCTGCCACCTCTCCGTCTGGCAAACCTGCCCACGCACTTCCCCAGAGTTGGAGTCCTCGCACCCCCGAACCCTTGGCTGCTTTCATTTCCCTTTGCCTTAATCCAAGCAAGAGAGGGCTGGCTGCTTGCCGCCACCCAGCTGATCACACAGGCAGACCCTCTACTTTACAAAGGACAAATCGATGACATAAAACCAGTGGGCGTCACCCGCAACATGCCACCTTTGGAGAACTGCCTTGAATCGATGGCTACCGTTTGTGGAGCCCCAGGTTCCTGGCTTTGTGCTCCGATTCTTGTACAGTCTATCACTTTATCCTCAAGACAGCTTGATGAAGATACTTTATTG
The DNA here is from genome assembly GCA_007922815.1 of Macrotus californicus. Lineage (NCBI taxonomy): Eukaryota > Metazoa > Chordata > Mammalia > Chiroptera > Phyllostomidae > Macrotus > Macrotus californicus. The sequence goes on from VMDR010001731.1 coordinate 1,668, forward strand.
TCCCCGTTTTACAGATGAGGACACTGAAGCTCAAAGGTTAAAACTTTGAGAGTCACGTGGTTGGCAAGGAGCAGAGCTGGGATTAAACATGGAACCGTCTAATGCCAAAGACTCAAGGTGTCTACGTGCATCTTCATGGGACAGAGCCTGCCCCATACACACACCACCAGTAGCGAGCACTGTACATGTAGAAAGCAGCTTTGCGAGACTGTCAGACCATTTGAACTTTGGCTGTAGGCCATCAGATCGAGGCCAAAGTGGAGTCCAAGTGAGGGGGATAGATGGGTTTGTAACCATCAAATGGTACAACACAGTAGCCTGAGCTGGAGGGAACCCAAGTTTCTTGGCCCCTTGGGCTTCCGGGGCCCTTTACACTGTCATTTCTGCGCTCGTCACAGCACCAGGTCTTCCCAAGGTTGCTCAGCTGGTAAATAGTGAACCCGCGATTTTCAAACTTCTTCGTAGCAGCAATCCCCCCGACCCTTTAGTTCCCAGGGAAACAGTACATTGGGAAGAGATTTAAAGTGTCTTATCAGGATAAATTCTTGCATTCACACATAGAACATTTGTTAATATCAATCAGTTAAGTAAAACAATTACTGTTTTAGAAAACAATAGTAACCGAAATTACAAAAGACAATTACAGCCTTAAATCAAGCTCTACATTCAATTAATTTCTCCATTCTATTTCAAGTGTCTGATATTTACTAATCACTTTAAAAATAGTATCAAATATTTCTAAAATCACTGAAGCTTCTCAGAGGATTCTACAGATCCCCGTTTTAAAATCCCTCTCTGAGCCCCATGTATCTCACCTATAAAGTGAGAAGTTGGACTCCACCTGTGTGGGCCTCAGACCTTTTGAGCATGTTTTGGGAGCTATAGAGTACAAATCTGCCTACAGCTTCAGGGGATGCATTGACCCCACCACTCTGCCTGTCCAAGGATTTAAGAACCCCTGGACCAGATAATCTCTCAGCTCTAAAATTTCAGCAGCTGAGCTCAGATCAGGCTGACTTTTACCTAAAGCAGGGGTGTCAAACTCATTCTCGTAGTTGCCTTCAAAGGTTCAAAATAATTTTAGGACTGTATAAATGTAACTACTCCTTAACAGTTAAGGGAGAGCTTGGCACTGCCACCAGGTAGAAACAAGGTGCTGGGCCAGATAAAACAAGGTGGAGGGCTGGATTTGGCCCACGGGCCTTGTGTTTGCCACCTGTGGCCTAAAGGATTCACACTTGCTAACAGGATACAGCCCTTTTCAATCCACCCCATAATCAAAACAGTTTGTTGAGAAAGGAAATTGAAACCAACGATAAAACTGAGGTTTTAGAAAGCTCTAGAAAGTTAGTCACCACAGTGGAGGCTGGGAATCTCCCCTTAAAGATTCTGGAAATAATAGGCTGGAAATCAATTCCTCTGGAAATTACTGGAGGCCACAAGACTAAGGAACCATTCCTATTAATAATTATTTTCAGCATCTGGCCCCCAAAAAGTCTCCAACAGAAATGGCCATGGACCGATCATCTGTTTACCCCCTTCCTCCATCCTAGGAACCATGACTCTGTTTACATACCTCCCCTTTAGAGTCTCCCGTCAGGGGAAGAGGAATTCAACCCCAGATCCCGGGATGAATCTAACTGGCCTGCAAATAAATCCCTCCCACTAGCCCCTGATTCGTCAGGAATGGTAATGTGACTCTCTACGGGCTTTTGAGACCAGAGGAGAGATTTTCTGTGGACCAGGGGACAGTTCCTCCTCTCTTTTTCGGGGAGAACTTCTAGAAACAGTCCTTTCTCTTTTCCTCTGGGCATTGCCCTGTGTGGGTGTGAGAGCCAGAATACCTACTGCTGTCCCACTACCAGCTCAAGAATGGCAGAGCCGAGAGAATCAACAGGGCCCCAGACAGGCCCATTGGTTTTTGTCAACCATAAAGGCCCCCCCAAACTTTGAACGATCATGTAGGAGGGCATGCAAGTGTGATTATGGTTTAATTTGGCTCAGGTTGGTTTTCCATTGCTTACGGGCAAAAACGACCTATCTAATCCACAGTCCTTACCTCCATGGATGTAGTTTAGGTCCTGCTGTGGGTGAGGCTCTTTATTTACACACACACAAAAAGAAGGGGAATTAAAAAAAATTTTTTTTTTTTTTACCATTTTGGTGCACTTACTATGGGCCAGGCATATTACTAAGCCAAATCTCCCTTCATCATCATAAAAAATCTCAGTGTGTAAGCAATGTTCTTATTCCCACTTTGCAGCTAAGGAAGCTACCGAGTTTGGGTAAGACCACACCTGATAAGAGGTGGAGCTGAGACTGGGGCGCAGGTCTGCTTCCAAAGCCCACTGTCTACCCCATTGCACCTCCTCCAGTGGGGCACCATTTTGCTACATTAGTGCCATTTTGCAAGTGGGGAAGTTGAGGCTCCTAAAACATTTTCTATTCTCTCTCTGGTGCCTTGCACACTGCCTAGCACAATGTACACAGTATCTGTTGAACCGAATTGCCCGAAAGAGGGCACAAGGATCCCAGCCCAGGGCCGTCTCTTCCAAGAGACACTCCTGTGGCACCTGTCATGACCTTTCCCGTGGTTTCTCCATCGCAGATGGAGTCCCGAGGTCTCAAAAAAACTGTCAGGAAAAGAAAATACGTGGCTGAAGTGACCGATAGTGTTCCTGACTCATCGCTTTGCCCCGAGGGAAAAACGCGAAGTCCAAGAAATTCAGTTGTTTCTGAAAACTTCCTTTCTCAGAGAACTGCAGAGCGCTCTCCAAGCCACAGCCACCAATAAACCGAAATGGGCCAATAAACCGCCCTGAATGCGTTAATACAAACGAAGAGCACATGAGCAGGTCCACTTAGAAACCGACCTCCCGAAGGCTTCCAGGATGCGAGCCGACTTTGTCTAGACGGGCCTCTACCAGCCTCCAGTGAAGGCCCCAGAAGCGCCAGGTGGCAAATGCTGCTTTTGTTCCAGAACTTCCCATTTGTCAGGTGCATTGCTTTGACCATGGTGCCAAGTGTGAGGCAAGCAGGCGTTACAAGATCAAGTCCAGACCCTTTCACGTGGCATTCGAGGCCCTTCACAAACTCTCAGCTCTGAGGCCTAGCACTCGCCACCTCCTGCCCCAGCCACACCAGTCTGCTGTCTGTCCCTGAAGGTAACGTCCCCTCTCAGTTCCGTCTCTGTACTTCCTGCACACGCCTCCTGACACGACTCGACTTTCCCAGGTGAAACCTGGGAAACTCCTTCTCCACCACCTTCATCACTTCTTCGATGAATCAGAATCTCTGGGCCCCCGGGGACTCTATGCTTTTAGAAAGCTCCCTGGGCAATTTGGGACCAGCCAGCTTTGAAAACGAAAGTGCAAATACATACACATTCTTCCCACCATATCAACCTTCATATTGGTTTTTGTCACCTCATAATGTGGGTGGGGGTGGGGCTAGGGGAGTGGCATGGGACAAAATGGGGAAAACATGGTGAGAAAAGACTAGAAAGATAAAGGGGAGGGAATGGGGCCTGGCCCCTAGCACTTCCTTGGATGGGTTTGGAACCTCCATGCAGAAAAGGTATAGAGGCACAAGTCCTTGGAAATGTCTAAAAGGGACCTTGTGACAATCGAGCACAAGTCCTTGGAAATGTCTAAAAGGGACCTTGTGACAATCGAGCACAAGCAGAGAATCAGGGCCCAGGGGACAAAAGCGGGCACAGAGGAAGTCCCTCCCCCAAACCCCAAAGGCTGCAAATTTGGGGAGCCTCCAGGGACACCTCCAAAGAGCGTCGGGGCAGTAGAATGACTTGTGGGAACCAGAGGAAGCCGGGAAGTTCCAGGCAGATGTTACAGGGCATGGTGGCCATGAGGGTGCACCTTGCCAACCTTCTCTTCCAGGAAAGGAGCCCCAGCTGCTGGCTTTGAATTCCATCCCCCCCCACCCCACCCCCCTATGAACAGGCTTTGCAATGACCGAGTGTCCCAGGGAGATGGGACACACCATGCCCACTCCCTGGAGACTCACAACTCCTTTGCTGGCTGAGTGGGCTTTGGCTTCACAACTCTGAACAGATATTTCTGCACCAACGTTTACAGCAGCGTTATTCACCATAGCCGAAGGGCCCGACTGTCCATCAGCGGAAAAATAAAATGTGCTGTACAAGTTTCCCTCGCTGTTCGAAATTAGGGCATTCCCATGAAACCTTTCCCATGCTAAACTGGCATAAAGCAAAGAGCACCTTCTGCTTTTCAAAAGCTGAAGTGACACTGCTTCACCTTTACGAAAGACCTACACGAGTAGGTCTGTCTGTTAACCAAAGGAAATCTGAAGATCTTTCTACACAAGAGTCATTCCTGTACGAACGCAGATCTTTCATAAGGGCAGTCACCTAACTTGATCTTTTGGAAACAGGGGCAAACCCATATACATTCAGTGAAATGTTGCTCAGTCACAGAAAGGAACGACATTTTCTCACATTCGATGCAAAATGCATGAATCTTGAAAACATTATACCAAGTGACATACACCAGACACAGAGGACAAATATTGGGACCCCACTCATACGAGGCACCTAGAATAGGCAAATTCATCAAGACACAAAGCAGAGTAAGCGTTACAAGGGGCTAAGAGAATGGGGGGGTGGGAACGGGGACACGGAGTCATTGTTTAACGGACGCCGGTTTTACGTCGGAGATGGTGAAAATGGCTTGGGAACAGCTACACAACATGGTAAAGGTATTTAAAGCCGCTGAGTCGTGCACGTACACGGGGTCACAATGCTATGTATTACGTCACGTATGGTTCACCACACAAAAACCCAACCACCATGATGGGACCGTACCAACAAAAAAATATTTTTTTACTTCAGCTCAAGGATCCTGCAGAAGCTTTCTCGAACCTTCCTGGACTGCCTGGCTGTGTAAGTTGCGTCCACCCAAGTTCTCTAAGCCTTTACTGGGCTCAGACTGGCCTCGGGGGCTGCTGGCTCTCCAGCCCTCCGTGTCCTCCCATTTCCTCCCACACGGCAGCTCCCCCAGCACAGCCTGTGCACATTTCATCTCAGTTTAGCACCTGCTTCTTGAAGGACCAGGTTTAACACGTGGGGCGAATGAAGCTCCTCCACCGGTTCCCAGGCACCTGCAAGCCCCTCCCTGGGGATCCTCAGAACCATCACCAGGACGTACTGAGCCACAGCAGGCTAATACACTTCAAAAAAGCTTTTATTGAATTCAATTCCCAAAAGCACAGACACTTGAGACAATTTTGATGGGGCCCTGAATTTTTGCAGGGCTGTTTTTGGCTACTGTAAAAAACACACACACACATCTGAGTGGCCCTGCTATAAGGTCTCTGAAGGATGGGCCGTTCTAGAAGGCACTGACCAGGGACAGGGATGGGACCTGCCCTTCTTCAGGCAGCCAGCTCGGCGAGGGCCCTGTCCAAGGGGTCCACAGACCAGTAGTTGTCATCCCAGCCGAGGAACCAGCCCACGAAAGAGGGAGGCTCGAAGCCTTGCTTGACCACGGTGATGGGGGTCCGCCTATCGCGATTGGCTGGGTCCGTCTCGATATACCGCTTAGCTGCAGACACACGTGCAGGGAAAGAAAACCCAGAGACCCTTAGTGCCTCCCTTGCCAGGGAGAGGCAGTTCAGAGCAGGAGTTACCTAAGGTGGTCTTTGGTCCTACTGTCCCTGAGGCCCAGTCTGCACTGGACACCACTATCCCCTAAAGGCAATGGTACATGACTCTTCCACCCCCCTGCCCAGGAACACAGGACGGGACGGGTTACAGTTTTACCTCCTGCCTTACAAAGCTGGGATCATTTTTCTCTTGTGTCCCCTACTGGGAGATATTAAAGAACCAGCTATGGGGACTAGCTTTGGGACCCAGTCCCTAAATCAGGTCCAGTTAGCTACCAGGGATCTGCTTTCCGTCACCTAAACCCTGACAAGTTCAGGCCTTGGGTGTCAGGGAACCTGAAGCAGCTGCTATCTCTCCCCTCCTTTCCGGGCTCGACCTCGGGCTTTCTGAAGGAACTGAGCTGTTCTCTCACCACCCCAGGCAGGGCTCACGACGGAGGGACCTCAAGTGAGGAAGTCTCCACCCCAGTGTCACGGACTCCCAGGCTCATAAGGAAGCTGCTCCCACCCCTCACATGAAACAGACCCACAGGCAGACTGGGGTCCTCACCAGAGGTCAAGGCTTCCGTCTTCTCCTCTTCTTGAGAATCCTTTCCAACCCAGACAAAGACCTGGAGGGGAGATGTGACATGAAAAGGGCATGAGGCGCGCTGGCCAAACTCGCTGGCGGCGGCGGAGCCCGGGGAGGCTCCAGGCACGGGGTCTGGACCAATCCCCAGCTGACAGAGCCCACGGAGGACTAGATGATTTGGAACAGGCGATGCAAACCAGTGATGGGCAAACGTGTTTTGTTTTCCAACCCACCACCCTGTGCTGGTCTGCAACACACTTCTAGACAAATTTAGTTGCCAGCTGACTACATTAAATCTAAATCACGACTTCTCTGGGAAACCTGGAGGATCTGGCAGCCATGAGACTTCCCCCTCACGTGGAGGAAGCCGAGCAGAGGCTGCCCCTCCAGATAGGAAGTTCCAGTTTGCCTCAGACCCCACCACTCCTTCATGTCTCCCCACCCCAGCCTCCGTCACTCGTTAACACCGCCAACCGGGTACCTAGAGTCAGAGATCCCCTTCAAGAGGTTCATGAATTATCCCTTGACAGGCAATTATCTGTTAACAAGTGAGCGGCCAAACATACGCTCACAGCTTTATTCACCCGACAAATATGCACTGAGAAAGAGTCTGCTGGGCACCAGTGTCTGTGTGCCTGGGCCAGCATGGGCCTAGAGTTTGGAAGGAAAACAATTCACCACCACAACCGCCGTTTTGAGTCTTCTTACAAGTTTAGTTACAACAAAGAAACCCTGTTCACCTGCTTTTTATGTGCCATCCATTTTTATGTACATCTAAACGATTTCAAAGAGCACTTGTCATTGATAAAACAGTACTGGGCAATAAAATGCCATTTTATGGCTCTATGTGCATGTGCTCCCTACTGCATTGGCCCCTCCAAGGCGGGCGGTCTTTTCTGCTCATCCTCGGATCCCCACCCTGCAGCACTTCATAAAAGCTGGCCGAGTGACCGAACACACACAAAGGGATCAAGCAGCCAACGGAGCTGCAGTGACAGTGGCGGGCTGGCTCGAGCTGCCAACATCTTGGTGCTGCTCTCCCAAATGGGGATCCCAAGACACAGCCCTGCAGGGAGAGGGGTGTCCCATGCCTGCGCGGCTGCTGTCTCTACCCCTGACAACTCTGGGGACCTGATAGCAAGGGTCACTGACTGCCACCTCCATGGGTACTATAAGCCCTGTGTGGGCAGAGAAATGTCTTCTTTCTTTACGGCTCTATCCCCAGCATCTAGAAGAGTGTCTGCCACCAAGCAGGTCCCCAGGTAATACAGGGTGGGCAAAAGTAGGTTTACAGTTGTGAGTAGGCAACACGCAGAGTTAATAAAGCTATGGTAATAATCCTAACCCACATGCCTTTTTCCACGCAACAACTGTAAACCTACTTGTGCCCACCCTGTACTGGCCGGGTGCATAACCCGCATTCCCCTCTGCCAGGTCCCACGCAACGGCCTTGCCTACGAGATGAAGCAGTGAGAGCCCAGAGTCCTCTAGAGCAGAAGGAGATGCACGTCAAAACCTCCAGGTGACCCGGACAGTTCACGCTTGGGCAGGATGTACTGCTCTGTGCAACTTTCTTTGCTGACATTTTTAGAGTCAGAGTTCACCCCCTAAAGGCCTGGGAGAGAATGCTGGCCATCTGACTTGCATTTACAGGGTGCTCTGCAGTTTGCAAGGGGGTTTATCTCCATCTCACCTTGCTGGGGTGTGCAGAGGAGGCACGCCACCCCACCTTGCGCCCGAGGAAATGCAGGCTCAAAAGGGGAAGTGGAAAGGGGAAGTGGCTTGCAGTAGCTCATGTGTCTCCAGAGACACCTGGCTCTTCTAAGCCCCTTCAGTCAACCACCTTAGAGCTGGAAGTCTAGGTCCTCCCACTCCCTCGAGCCCAGAGAGCCTTCACCCACCTGGTCCCAGGTGTCCAGGAGCATGACATCATCAGTAGCCAGGTCTTCCTGCATGAACTCGCCAGGGACCTCTTCGATCTGGGAAAGAACAGAAGAGGTTATCGGAAAGCACACCGCCAGCCCTCTCCTCTCCCTGGGTAGGCTCCCCACAAAGGAGTTGCAGAGTCGGCTCTGGCCAGCAGGGAGCTCCTTCCTCTGTGCTGGGCCACCAGACCTGCTTCTCTTAGCCCCTGATGCCTCGGGCCCCACTCCTTGGCACACGCCTCCTCCCCAAGGGAAAGCAGGGGCTCACCACAAAACGTCCGATCTTGTTGGAGCAGGCAAAGAGGCGAGGAGGGTGGGCGTCCAGCTTCTTGTCCTTCAGCCGTGGGGACGTGCGGTAGGCAGCCTTCCCGCCCAGGGCCTCCCAGAAGCTGTCTGTGAGGGGAGGCCGCACAAATAGCCCACTGACACGCTGGCCTCCTCAGCCCTTCTCCGCAGAAGCTGGGACAAACCCTGCCCTAGAGCACCCACTGCTCCTGGTCCCCACCTCCCATCTTAAAATCCCAGGGGGCCAAAGAGGGACTCCAAGGTGAAGAAACGGAGCCCACTTGGCAGTGGACGCATAGTCAGGACCACTTCTGGCTTGAGGCTGACGACAGTGCCGCAGGACGGGGACAATTATCCCCACTCCACCAAAGGGCTGACTGCGGCTTAGAGACTGAGCCACGCACCCAGTGGCACACAGCTAGTACACGAGTGGCGAGGCCAGGGCACGGGCCTCCCCAGACTCCAGTCCCCACTCTTTCCACTACACGCGCTCTGTCCACACGGGACTCTTTAAATCTCAAGTTCATTACAATTAAATACAATTCAGTTCCTCGTTCTCACTCATTCCCACCCGAGACATTCCAAGCGCTCATTAGCCACTCGTGACTGGTGGCCACCAAGGTGGACCTGGCAGATAAAGAGCATGTCTGTCCTCTCAGCACGTCTCACTGGACATGCTGCTCTTCCCCAGGCCTGTTAACACCAAGCAGGACGGAGTGAGCTTAAAAGTAAGAGCAGAAGGTGGCACAGAAAGACGTACGTTCCTGACCTGCACTCTGGAATCAGAGGAGGCCCGTGGCACCGCTGGGCACAGAGAGCCTAAGGGTTAGGAGAGGCCGCCGGCCCTAGGAGGCTGTCACTCCTGCCTACAGTCTTTCAGAGCTTCTTCCTCGCACTTGACCCCCGTCCCCCTCAGCCTTTCCTGACCACCCAGCCCAGGCTGAGCTTCCCGTTCTCTGACTCCTGGAGGCCCTCCCTCACTCACCAAAGCCCACCTTTCGTCCAGCCCCCTTTATTAACACCCTTTAGCAGACAGGCACTGAGGAGGGGAAGGGAAGGAACACAGGGAAGCTGAGAGCGACAGCCCACGAAGAGCAGCAGGCTCCTCGCTCCTTCCTACCTGGCTCACTGCCTTCCGCCACCTTCACAGGCTGGGCCCGCAGCACCTGGAGCAGCTCCTGAGCCCCAGTCTTCTCTGCCTCGCTGGCTCCTGTGCCCACCCACAGGTAGGCGGCCGAGGGGGTTTTCAGGACGAAGGCATCGTTGGAGTTCAGTGCACCAGCCTTAGGCATTATCTGGGAGGACAGGGCTCAGTTAATAGGAATCAGACAGAATGCTCTCAGCCCCTTGTCATAGCCCAGGAGACACTGCAGCAGGGCCAGCTCAGGTGGGAACTTGGACGAGCACACCCATCCCAGCTGCTGAGGGCACAGACTATGGACACTGAGAGGCTCAGTTGATGTCTATGAGTCACTAGAGCCCTGTGACTAGCCAAGGTGATTCTGGAATTCTGGGCTACATTACCAGAAGCTGAGTGCCCAGAATAGAGGAGGTGATAGTCCCCTTCTCCTCTAGGCAGCTCAGACCGTCCTGTAGGATTATGTTCCGGTATGTACCTTCCACCACAAAAGGGATGGTAGCCAATGGAAATGGGATCAGGAACAGTGTCTAGATTGTGAAGAATGAACTACTTGTGAGTAGTGAGCTCCCTGTTATGGAAGATGTGCAAGGGGCACTGGACATCCTTGAAACAGGGGAAAGCCTAAGTCATACAATCCTGCTACCAGGGCAGGAAGGTACAAAACGTTGCTTCTTAACCCCTCAGCCAACCCCTCCCAATCCTCTGCCCAGAGATCTGCACAGCAAGCCTGGGAGGTTTCAGGGAGACCACACCCTTCTGGGGTCCAGGGCCTGGGCGTCAGTTACCTCAACGGCTCGGGTGGCTCCAGAGCTGCTGGCCCGGACCTGGAAGAGGCGGGTACTGGCGGGGGCCGTCTGCCCGCCCTCGCGGGAGGTGCCACCCTTATAGATGATCATGGGCTTCCCGCCAAACAGGCTCATGAGGTGGGCAGGCTCCTTGCCCTGGACCACACGGCTCTGGCAGGAAGACAGGAGAACAAGTCAGGGAAGTGGGGGCATCAGTCCTTCTGTGTGGCACTCAGCCCACCCTCCCTCCTGGGCCAGCACGGCCCAGGCCGGCCCTCCAAAGGAGGCCATCACGCTTGTACACGTGCATGCGTGTGGTATGGAGCTGACCCTAAGCACATAGGGCTGGGCGGGGAAAGGGAAGTTCCAGGAAAACTGGAGAGGCCGCTCTGACCTGTGGTCTCCCGGGCACTGCATCAGTCGCTCTCACCTCCCCAGAGAACCTGCCTTGCTGACCCTGAGTCTAGTCCAAGCAGCAAGAGAGCCCACATTTGCAAATATTCCCTTATATGGAAACACAGGGATGGCTCGTGGACATGCTTCCAGGACAGTGATGTCAGCTCCAGGCACAGAAGCCAGTGAAGTGGTGAGAATACAACTTTCCAGAGCTAGAAAGACCCCCTCCCGCACGGCCAGGGCGCCCCAGAGCCAGGCTGCGGATATTTGCCAAGATATATTGCATCCGCTCCCATCTCTGTGCCCACTCAGATCCCTGTTGTGGCCCCGCAAGCTAAATCTAGCAGAAAATGTCGTGTGCGTGCTGGGGGTGCTGTGGTCACTTCCCAGTAGGACCCACCACTGCTGGGTTAGAGCTCAGATCCCAGCGCCGCCCTGATGGTGAGAATCCAGGCTTGTGCCTCAACCTCTCAGGGTCTCTTCCTATGTAAAATGGGGCCCGGAATGTTATCCCTAAGGCTGCTGTCAGGATCAAGTGAGCTAAGACAGCAATCACCCCACGGGGTGCCCCGTACCCAGGGGACACCAATGTCACAGAGTTCAGGGCACAAACCTGAGACCTGAATCTAGAGCCTTATCCACTCCAAGTGTAAAACAGAGGAAGGAGAAGTCTGTCTCCTCCCCCTTTATCTCCCCAGCCTGGCTCTGTTGCCCTCCAGGACCCCACACTGTAGCCAGGAGAACCTTTCAGACCCCAAAATCACCTCACATCAGAGTTATCCTTCAACATCCCCTTGTTCTCAGGGTCAAGGTCAACATCCTCACCATGGCTTCTGGGTTCTCTGAGCATCCCTCTGGACTCCTATCGTTCTAATACCCAGTGTCCCCTCTCACCTCAGGGCCTTTGCATATGCTCTTCCCTGTCTGGAAAGTGCTTTTCTTCACTCCTTACCTGGTCAACTCTTAATCAACTGTTAGGCCCCAGCTGAAAAGTCCCTTCCTCAGGAAGGTGAGTTAGAGCCCACCCGGGATCTACGTCCTTAGACTTAACATGCACATATAAGCGGCCTCCTGTGGGCTAGGCTTGGCACTGTGCTTTACAAATATTAACTCTTCAGTCGCACAGCACTCAGATCAGAGAGGAGCTGTTGTTATCCCCAGTTTGAGGACACAGAAGTATAAACAGGCTACGTGACTGGTCCAGGGGTGGCCACAGGTGAAGACAGGACTCAGTCCTAAGAGGTTGTCCCCATGGGCAGGTCTGAGCTATTCACCAGGCTGCCTGTCCTGCTTCCTTCCCACAGCACCTTAGCATTTTCACTAACCGCCCCCGTCCCAGTGTGACTGATCTCCAGTGTGACCCAGTGTGTGACTGATCTCCAGTGTGAGTAGATGCGCCCATTTGTGTACGTGTCTGTTGGACATCTCTCTGCTCTCTAGACTGGAAACCCCATCAGGGCAGGGGCAGGTCTGTGTGCTCACGGCCGCAGGCGCAGTGCCAGGCATAGGGGAGCCCTTGTAAATGTTTGTGGGTTGGATGGGCGGTCCGACAGGTGAGTGAACAGATGGACAAGGCCTGCAGTGTGGCCCAAAGGGGCAGTGGACTGGGCTCACCTGGACAGGAGTACCTCCCAGCTCCTCATCCAGCTGGGCAGTTAGGATGGCAGATGCAGCGACCTCGTCCTGGGTGGACTGAGCACCCTGCCTGGAAGAAGAAGTGACACCTAGCACCGGTGTTCACACAGAGTCCTGAGTCTCAACCTGGGCCTAGACTGGAGAAGCCCACAAATCTCCAGATTACAGGTAATCAAACTGACACGCAGAGAGGGCAAGCGACTCTCTGAAGAGCAACCACAGTGATGCTCATAATAACAAAGGGCTGGGACCAACCCAAGCCTGCATCAGCAGGGAACCTGTCACACAAACGCCAGCTCGGGCACTGCCCTGGGATGGGGGCCTCCCAGCAGAGTGCCATCCCATCTCAGGCCCACACACCCTCAGACATACCCCCCAGCCCTGCTTACCGCCCACCCTCAGTGCCTCCCACAGCCCACCCCATGGCACGTGGTCCCGGATCCTCACCAGTTGTAGATGATCTGCCCCTGACGGTTGCCGTGACGGTAGTTGTACAGGATGATGTAGCTGTCACCACCGTAGAACTGCCCATACGTGGTGGGATCCACTGGCACTTTGTCAGAGCCTTCAATTCTCCAGATCTGCCGGAGCAAATCTGGTCTCAACATGGTGCGGCACCTCCGCCCCAGATCCAGGCCAGCTGGGAAACCACCCCGTGGCTCTACCACAGGGCAAGCGTTTAATAGGTGACTCCACCTGGGCTCAGCCTGAAGCCAAATGAGTTACCTGGATCACAGAGCCACTAGGATTTACACCCAGGTGTGTGTCTGCTCCAAACCCTTACTGCATCCCTGCCCCGCTCCATCCGTGCTCCTCGGAGGAATCAGCACAGGGACTGCCGGCTGGGAGGCAGCACGCCAAATGTGCTTCCAGCGAGCGTGACCCGTGAGGGCTGAGAGCACAGGTCAGCACACAGTCCGGCTCCAAATCGGCCTCCACCCCCTTCGAGGTGGTATGACCAGGGACAACCAGCTTAAACTCCATGAGCCTCAGCTTCCTCATGTGAAAAGTGGGTATAAGTACCCACCTGGAGAGGCTGTTGTATGATCAAGTAACTTTATTCATGAGAGTCTAGCACAGAGCCTGGCACAGGGTGATTGCTCTGTAGTTGGCAGCTACTCTTATTATTAGAACCATTGTTATTACTAATATCACCATTATCTGCATCATTACTGGATTGTCTGGACTTTATAGGTCACCTCCAGAGGCAGGGCCATCACTAAGTGACCACAGAGCGATCCCTGCCGGAAGATCTCTTTTCCGGAGCTCTGTTTTCCCAGACGGCCATGAGGCCCTGCAGCGCCACCTGGTGGTACTGCAGGGACATTGAGCTCTGTAAGTCTCGGCAAACAGAAACCTGCAATCTTTGGACCTTGAGTATTCCTGAAGGTGACGGAATGGGATTAAACCCCGTTTTACAGGTGAAAAAATAGTGCAGCTCAAAGAGGTTAAGTAACCACCAGCTGCCAGGGGTCCTCCCACACCGCCCTGCCCTGAATGCCGCATCCTCCTCTGCCACTCACGTGAGTGAGCGAAGGAATGATAATACCAATGACAGAGACAATATAAATAAAAATTAACTTTTTGTTAGTTCTATCATGTGGAGTGGAATCCATGTTTTCCAGAAGCAGACTCTACCTCATAAACATCTCTGACCCCCACCCCACTCTTCTCCATCTTTGCTGTGTGACCTTTGGGGTTTCAAGGTCGTCATCTCTTCCCTAAACTATTGTTAACAATCTTTGTGGGGTTTCCACCTTCATTTTCCCGCCTCCAGTCCATTTTCACAGGCAGTTTTGAAAGCACAGAACTGAGCCTGACACATTTCTGCTTTTAAACAAAGAGAAAGAAAAAAACCCTCACTAGCACCCACAAGTTACAGGGGTAAGTCAGTTCAGACCCTTGGACACGGCACTCAAGGCCCCTCCTGGAGGATGCTCTCAGCATCAGGCTCCCAGGACGGCTTCCTGCCTGTGAGGCCCACGGCTCCTCTCCTGCAGCAAATTCCTACATACTCTGAGGCCCAGCCAAAGTGTCCACATCTCTGTGAAGACTTCCCCAGCCACCCTCCCCGCATTGTCCTTCCTGTCTCCATAATCCCTGTGCTCACTTCTCATCTTCCACTGACCACACAGGCCTGAGCAATCAGCTGTGGCTACGGTCACCACCCCTCCCACACCAGGCACTCCTCGTAGGCAGGTGGGTCTGAGACACTTGGCACAGGGCCTGGCACACAGTAGGTGCTTAGAGTATGTTGGCTGTCAAAATAAAGACAAAAGTATCTCCCTCACCAGAACTGTGGTCAAAGCCCCAAGTAGAAAAGTCCCCAGGGTAGCAGGAGGCCAAGTGTGGGCCAGATGGGCCCAGGAGGGAGCAAGGGCAGGATCTGGACATGCCCCGCCAATCCCTGCAGTTACCTGTTTCTGGCCTGTGCCATCGTCATCCATGCCATGCTGGGCGGCCATGACAGTGGAAGTGTGCAGGGTGGAGGCGTCGAAGGGCACCCTCTCCACATTGGCAATGTGGCTGGAGAGATAGGGCAAGCCTGGGCCATCCGTCTGGTCTGGGTCCCGCCAGTTCTTGAAGAACTGCTTGAACAGTGGGGTCTCACCACCCTCAGGAAGGATAGAGACCTGAAAGAGGCCAGAGAAATGTAGAATATGGCTGGACTGAAACCCCCAAGATAGGGAACACCCAGCAGGGGTCCCTGGGGAGCCTCAGACTCCCAGTCCCCAGTGAGGGAGGACACCTACCCCACCCTAGCCCTTTCTCACACAAACTGGACCCACCCTCACTCTCCTACCTGACTCCAGACTCACCTGGGTCTGCCTCGGGTAGTCCATCTTGGAGATGAAGTCAGAGGCTGTCTTGAGGGCAGCCTTCCTCTCCTCCATGTTGGCCTGCTTGCCTATCGGCAGATGGACAATGAGGGGCCTGGGTCAGTGTCTCAGACAGCCACTCAGCAAGTGGGCAAGCTATCTTTGCCCCAGCGACCCTGAAGCCTACATACCACACACTCAGACTCCTCCTTCCCCCTAGGCCACCTTTCCACGGTGTGGTGTCGGGGAGGCTCCCTCTACTCCACCATCTGAAGTTTGTCCCAACCCTCCAAGCAGCCCTGTGCCTGGACAGCTCCTGGCTGGCTCACATCAGCCCCAAGTCCCCAAGTCCAAGGAGCCAAGACGATGACAATGACGATGATGATGACGATGGCCACAAGCATTCAACTCTCTCTCGCCCTCTCTGCCATTCTCTGTGCACCTGTGGCCTCCCTCCCCTTCTGTCCTCTTCCTCAGGGCTAACCATAGGGCATCTGAGGGTAATGCTGATGCGTCCACTCAGAAACACCTAGGACAACGCTGTCCAGGAGCCTCCCATGATCAGCACCCGAGACAGTCCACAGAGAGTTCCATGGACCCTAGCACAGCGCTTCTCAGAGACCAGATCACCTTTGTAAAAAGCCCCGGCATACATTAGCAAATTACAGGCCTGCAGTAAACTGACCTGTGAACATAATTTCACCCAGTTTTGACCATAAACTTACTTGACCACAAAGCTATATATATTTTTTTACATATTTTTTAAATAATGCCAATTAACCTCTCCGAGAACTGGTGTTAAAACACATTTGGGTAATGCTGATTTTTAGCCGAAATAAGTCTGAGACCCAGAGAGGCAAGTAGAGGACCCAAGATCACACAGCGAGTCAAGTGCAAAGCCAGGGCTTTGGCTTGACTCCTGGTTCCCATTAAGGAGCCTGCCACTGCCTCGGGGCACCTGAAACGCACACTCTCCCAGGCTGCAGGGGCTCCCAGCGAAGGCCCTGGCAGAACCCTGCCAGTCCCTGTTACCTTTCCAGACAAAGATTTTCCCATCTTTGCCATGGTCCAGGATGAAGCAGTCCTCTGACCTCAGGGCCCCCTGGGCGAAGGGGTTCTCATCAGCCACAAGTGACACTGACATGCTGCCTGCATCATTGGAGACCTAGGGGATGAGGGGGAGCCCAGAAGGTGAGTGACTTCCACCAATTCGGCCTGCCCAGAGGGCGTCCCCAAGCCAACACATGAGTTGGTCCATTCCCCAACCCCCACCGCAAACGGCAGGGCAGAGGGACACCTGGACTGGCACCCTCTCCTTTTCTGCTTTGTCCAACCATGTCTGTGACCTACACACAGGTGTCACATAGACACCACACACGGAAAGGGCAGGGGGTAAATGCAGGGATGCAGTGGCCTCAGATGACTATTGAGTTGGCTGAGAAGACAGTCTCATCAGTCAAGGAAGGAAGGAGGAAGGAAGGAAGGAAGGAAGGAAGGAAGGAAGGAAGGAAGGAAGGGGAAAGATCTAAATGCAGTGCGGTGGCCTGGATTGGAATCTGGAATGAAACTTGGGGAAATCTGAATAAAGTCTGTAGTTTAGTTAATAGTGTTGAACCAATGTTAATTTCGTAGTTTTGACAAATGTACCTGGTCATGCTAAATGTTAAGCAGACGCTGGATGAAGGGTATATGGGAACCCTCTGTACTATCTTTGCAATTTTTCTGCAATCCTAAAACTATTCTGAAATAAAAAGTTCATTAAATAATAAAAAAAAACATGTACCATACTAGCCAGAATTCAAAAGACTGACAATACCCAGTGTGGACAAGGCTCTGGGTAAACAGGCGCTTTCCAACCCTGAGGAGGATAATTTGGGGGCCTTTCTAGAGTACAGTTTAGAAATATGTAGCAGAGCTTTAAATACTGAGTGCGTAGTATGTGCCAGCACTGAAAACTTATATAATTACAGAATTCCTTTCATCCTTGCCACAACCCTATCATAGTGCTACTACTATGCCCATTTTATTCCCACGGAAACCAAGGCACACAGAGGTTAAGTAACCTGTACACCCAGAGTACCAGGCCTGGGATTCGAACTCTGGATTCTGACTCCAGAACCAGTATTTTCAATCACCAACTCACTGCTCTACTGCCATACTTAGCCCAGGTGTACAGAGGGATGGCCTGGCCTCAGAAAAGGCAGAAACACCCCCTATTGTCCATCATTAGGGGTATGCTGAAATTCTTACGCTCCTCACAGAGAACATCGCAGAGCTGTTCTAAAGGACCATGTGGGTCTCTAGTAAAATAAGATGTTCACGACCATGTTGAGGGGAGAAAAGGCCACCGAACGGCACAAATAGTTTGGATCCATTTATATCAGGTAGAGACAGAAAAGTATATAATTAGACACAGAAAGATATAATCTGGACTTTCTTTCACTAAATGGTATCTATGTAACCTACAGAGAAGGGAGGAGGAGAAGCCGATTTTTTTTATTTGAGTATTGTTACTTTTGTAATTAAAACACATCTAGCCCTGGCTGGTGTGGCTCAGTGGATTGAGCGCCAGCCTGCGAGCCAATAGGTCGCTGGTTCAATTCCCAGTCAGGGCACGTGCCTGGGTGGTGGGCCAGGCCCCCAGCTGGGGGTGGGTGAGAGGCAACCACACATTGATGTTTCTCTCCCTCTGTCTCTCCTTTCCTCTCTCTCTAAAAATAAGTAAGTAAAATCTTAAAGCAAAAACACACACATCTAAAATATAGTACTGGTTATCTTAAATCAGTAAAACTTTCTCTATCTATATATTAATTACATATAATTTATATGTAATAATATATATAAAATGATATAGATTTCAAGTGTAACCTATGGGACATTGGTGAATAAAATTACGAAGGTTGCAAGTGTAAAATTCTATACTACATCACCTGTGTATTGTATTTTTCTGTCTTTTAGTATTGCTTGCTACTGTATTTTCACAGTGAACACGTATCACGTTATCAGAAAAAAAAAAATCATTAACGTGGTTTTTCTCTGGAGGCAATGACAATCTGCACCCCAGTTTGTTATTTTACCACAAACGAGCCCAGGGCACAAACCCGAGTGTCACAGCCACGCAGGCCAGAGGTCCTTAGCTCAAGGGCTACCTCCATTCATCTTTGAAAATCGTAGGGAAGAAATTATAAATAAAGTCATTAACCATAACCCCCTCAAACACCAGCCCATTTCTGTAGTATTTCCCCACGTACTCTCCCAAAACACTTTTCTCTGCGGACTCCCAGAAACCCTGCAAAGCTCACTTTACGGCCTTTCTCCCCACTGCACAGACTAGGAAACGGCGTCCCAAAGACAGGACGCACGCTGCCAAGACACCACCGATGAGCGCGCCACCTGCAGTCGATGGCTTTCTCTTGCTCTTGGTGCAGGAGGCAAAGGAAAATGACGGGTGTCCACTGCAGGAGCCGAGCCCCCCCAGGCATGCTTTGTGCACATGGAGCTCAGGAAGGCCGAGTCCCCGCCTCCCTGTCCTGACCCCGGGAGACAGAGCAGCTGAGGCTCACCTTGTAGAGCTTGGCCAGCTTGCGGTTGGCTGCATCCTCCTTGGCTGTGTCATCGGTACCCTCGGGCAGAGTGGGTTTGGAGCCCAGCACCTGCAGAGATGGAGATGGAAGAAAGGGTGGCCGTGAGCTCCCAGTGGCCTCCTCCCCCAGGGAGGGGCCTGGGCCCCTGACAGAGGTGCTCCCGTCAGGCAGGATCCACAGCGACCCTCCCCTCAGGGAAAAAACCCTCTGAAGACATCCTGCACCTCTTCACATGCCTCTCGTGTGCAGAGCTCAATGACATCAGCCCTGCTCCTGTCTCCAGGACAGCCCTGCAGATGTTTGCTCTGCCATTCCCTCCTATGTCGTCCAAGAATGAGAACCATGGCCACGGAGCACACCTTCCAACCCGTGCCTTTAAGGGACCCCACTGAGTGCTCACACCCATACTGGGAGGCGCAGATTATCACTCTCGTTTCACAGAAGAGGAAACAGAAGTCCAGAGAGGTGTGGTGACTTACACACAGAGCTGTGAAGTGGTGAAGCGGAATTTGAACCTGTGACTCCCTATTTCACTCTTCCATTCTGGCTACCTCCACCCTCCACAGCCCCAGCTACCACCGCTCCCAGGCCATGGTTGTATCCGGGTTCTTCCTCCTCACAATCACCTTCCTGCTCTTCCTTAACACCAGAACTCAACACCCCCATGCAGGAACTAAATGGCACGAGGCAGAGCTCACGGTCCCCTCTGTTTCCTGCTGAAGCTGGCCCCAGCGATATGTTCACATAGCAAAATGACTGACAATCGCATCACACAGTTGACTAAAGGGGCCTTAACTACCAGGAGTGGTCAGAAGGAAAGAGGGGACCGGTCTTTGGTTGTACTTTCTGAGCTGGCTCCAGCACCAGGTCTGTCCTCAAGAGCGGCAGAGATGCTCTTCCTCAGCTCCTTTCAGGGGCCTGGGCCTCCTCACTGGAGGGTGCAGCTCACCACCCCAGCAAACACCAGGGCGTACGGATTCCAGCCCACCTCTCAGTGGAGTCTGGGAGTTGTGGGGGAAGCTGTTCTTCCCCACTTCCTAGAGAGTTCCAGAGTGGCAGAAAAGCAAATTCAACTCAAACTCGCCTTGTGAATGGAAGAATGTGAAGAGCACCCTGTCTCTATGCTCGGCCTCCACCCTGCACCCCTGGGACGTGGCTGTCAGTACCTGGAGCATCGCCTGAGGCTCGGCGCCCTCCTCAGACACGTGCACTTGGGCGCGGCCACTCCGCTCGTTGTCCCGGATGCCCTTGGACACTTGTGTGGCCTTCAGCCTCTCAAATCGGTTGCTGTTGGAGCCACACCACTGATATATATCCTATAAGAGAGGGACCCCATGTGAGGCAGTGTCCCGGCCTTCATGTAAGCCCTGCCCAGTGACAGGGTGAGGAGGAGACTATGGAGTTTGTGTGCACATCCAGGGAGTACTGTCCTTGTGCACCAGGTTACGTGAGTACATGGCTCAGGATGTGTGTTCTTCACAGGTACAACTGCACATGGCATGTGGGTAAAAATGTCTACCTGAGAAAAAAGCAAACAAAATACAACCAAAGACATTGAAATTAGGAACAATCTGACAGTGGCTAGAGGGGAGGGGGAGGGAACAGTAGGTGGGGGAGGGTATCCAGGAAACACTATGGAGGACACAGGGACATAGCCAAGGGGGAGGGTGGCCGTGAGGGAGGGAGGTGGGATTGGCTGGGGTGTGAGGGGAGTGGTGGGGGGAAAATTCAGACAACTGCAAATGAACAACAGTAAAATAATAAAACCTTTAAAAAATATAAATAAATAAAAATAAAAATGTCTGCCTGATAGTGAGAGCGGAAATTGGTACCACCAACTTGGGAAACCATCGGACCATAGCTATGAAAGCTTGGTCTATCTACATCCTATGAGCCAGCAATCCTTCCCCCAGAAATACACCCAGAGAAGAGCATCCACACGTCCACCAAAAGACTCGTGTAAGAGCATCAGAATAGCACCACATGTAAAAGCCCCTCACCAGAAACTACACTAAGTGCCATCGCAACAGAAAGCATAAATAGACTGTGGCATATCCAGCCAATGGGATCTTGCAGAGCAAGGAGACTGATCAATCTACAGTATGGATGGATCTCAGAAATGGGATGCTGAGCGGAAGTCAAACCTAAAATAGAAAGGTAGGTTCCAAGTGTGTAAAGTTCAGAAGAGGCAAAACTACCCTGTGCCACTGAGAGAGTTCAGGATGGAGGTTATCCTTGGGGGTGAAGGGACGGGAAAAGGACAGGAGGGGTGTTCTGGGGGCTGGTGATGTTCTGTTTCTTGATCTGGGTGTTGGTTATTTACATGGTGTGTTCACTTTCTGAAATCCATAGAGCTGTGCACGCAGGATTCACACTCTTCCATGTGCTTATTACACCTTAGTAAAAAGCTTACACTAAATGAGTGTGTGCCTGCTCTTGCATGGACATTACACCACGTGTACACGTGCTGTTGGGGTGCAATGTCTGTCCATGTTCATTTGCAGGTGTGAGGACATGGATCTGGGAGAAATGGGTACAGAGCATCGTGCATCTGTAAGGTGGGCCTGGGAAGTGCACCCTACACACCTTGCCATATACAAGTGTTCATGTGCAATCGCATGAGTGACACACGTATGTAGAAGCTCCTTGACCAACACACCCAAGTTTACGTGTGTTGGCATTCATAATGGTGCCAGGTCCATGCCTGGTGAGCCAAAGCCTCTAGTTTTTGCACATGCCTGCCACGCATTTTTAAGTGAAAGGCCATTATGTAAAAGGGTACATGAGATTTGCATATGAACACAAGACAGCAAGGAGTCCACATATCAATCAAAGTCTGAGTACGCTGTGCAGAAGGTCTGTGCCCACGAGCATGATGGGCTTGAAGGTACACATGTGGGAGCCTGTGAGTTCCAGGCATATCTGTACCTGAGGTTTTGCAGGTGTGTCTGACTCATGCATAGAGCACATGTGTGCATGAGGCTACCGTGCCTGTGGCTTTCCCTGTGTCTTTGCATGTGTTAACATGGGTGTGTCCACCTCCCCAGAGTCAGGCCTGGCCAGTCCGGGAGTATCTCAGTGTCCCCTGGGAAAGGGCAGGGCAGGACTTACATTGCCCAGGTCCAAGATGAAGCAGTCGCCAGTGTTGAAGCTCTCCCAGGACACAGGTACCTCAGTGGCACGAACCACACGCCGCCCTTTGACCTGGAAGAGTCTCTGCACCACCACCTCATTGGGCACCACATGCTTGAATCCTGATGCCACGCCTCCTTTCTGTTGGGTCAAGCAGACAGCGTCAGTGTGGCCGATGGGGTCCAGGGAAGCAGGTATGGGGAAAGGAAGTGGGTTGAGTTGAAGGAAATTCTGGCCCATGGTCTCCTGGCCTTCCAGCAGATTCTGTACCACTGAGCTGCCACCCCTTTGAATTTCACACTCCACTAACAGAGACCTCTGGGGCCTCTTTCCTGGACCAAAGAGCCGCAAACACTCCTTTCTCAAGACCAGCACTTCCCAAGGGATGTTCTCAGGAACCCTCGCCCTTAAGACATTCTTCAAGAAAAGGGCTCCATGGGGGGAGAGGAGGAAGGGCTTCCACTAAGGCCGGAAACACAGCCCCTGTCTGCTGCTTCACTCTCCAGAGTGAGGCCAAGTCTGACTCTCACCACAGACACCAGGAAAGCAAGGGGACAAAACGAGCAAGTTTTAGCTGGGCTCCTACTGTATCTACGCACAGCAGCAAAATGGAAGTGTTTGTGAAATGACAATGCCCACTGCGCTGCGCACTTTGCATGCGTCACATACGAGACAGGTGTCATTATCCCCCTCTTACAGATGAGGAAAGTAGAGCCCACGAATGAAGGGATTTGCCCCAGACCTCACGGGGAGTAAAGGCTGAAGCTACGATTCAAACTCAGGTGTGACTGAGTCTACAGGCTCTTCTTTCCCCGACATCAGGCTTTCTTAGAGCAATGGTCTCTAGGGTCACCCAGGATGGGAGGCAGGAACAAGCCACTGTTCAGAGCAGTCTTTCAAGCAGAAATTATATTTTCCTGTGGCATGTGGAGCACCCTCTGGTGTCCTTTCTTGGTACCAGCATGAGACCTTTCAAGAGCATCCCTTTGGGCTCAGCAGGGCTGCCAAGGTGTTCAAAGGGCCTTTCCTTCTGCCCTGCTTCAAGGGCCCTCCTGCTGGGGAGCTGGGGAGGAAGGGCAGCTTGGGGGAAAGGTGTACCACCCTGTGCTCACCTGGTAATGGGATGCCACTCACTAAGTACTTGACAAGGTCTGGGGCACCTGCTTTCTGGACATGCAGTATGGTGATCACAAGCCCCAGGTAGAGATTCTCATTACCCCACTTCACAGGCAAAGAAACTGAGGTACACATAAGTTAAGTCCAGTGTCCCTGGTCCCAACTAGTTGGTGGCAATGTTGGGTTTTAGCCCCAAGCTCACTGTTCCAGGGACCCAGCCACTCCCAAGTCTGCCAGCCCAGTCACTCCCACGTGTCTGTGGTGAGCCCGGACCTGGGGGCTTCATTCAGCTGGAGGTAAAGAGATGGTGGGTCTAGAAAGTCTGACAGCTTCCACGGACTCCTCAGAGACAGGGAAGTGGAGGGAAAGAAAGACCCTGAACTTCTTCTTCATGCATCTCTAAAATATTTCATTTGTTCAAGCATGTCTTTTCTTTGTTATTTTACAAAACAGAAAAATTTTAAAGGATTGGTTTGTGTTGTAAATCTTGATTCCAATAAATTCTCTGTATATAAATGCATAAAATAAAATACCTGATTTCTAATCATTCTGGGCATGCATTCCCTGATTAATGAATGCTCCTGATCTATAAAATTAGACTTGAAGAGACAAGTTAACAAAACAACAAAAGAAAGCTCTTAGAAGACAGTGGATCTACAAATGCAGGGGGCAGGAATTTTTTGAAATTTTCACTATTTGTTACTATTTGTACTATAATCTGTAGGACCGCTTATTGCTTTGTATGGGCTAATCACTATGGGGGTAGACACTGGGATCAAATTATTTGGATAAAATTGAATAGGACAAATTGTTTTAAAAGCCACTTTCCAAATTAAAGTAACGGTAATATAGATATCATAGATACAGATGGTTCTGTATCTATACAAATATACATACCTGTATGTTCACAGAGAGAAATTATCCACCATTCAGTGTGCATTTCCAAGAGTAGAATCATGGGGGACTTTTACTTTTGAAAACCCATTATTTCTATAATGTTTGACATTTTACAATAAGCTTGTATCATTCTTGCAGTCAGAAGAAGGAAAAATGTACATAAAGGTTTACATTTTTTAAATGTTTAACTGTTTATAAAACAAAGGAAAACGAGTGACAGGCTGGTCCCCTCCGCCTCCTAAGGCAGAGTTCCTCGTCTAAGAAATGGGAGCGACACAGGGGAAGGGTTCACGTGATTCGGTGAGTCTCCCATTGTGCTCCTGGAGGTCAGGGGCGTCTAGGATCAGCCAGCCCAGATTGTGTTTGAACAAAGGGTTTCAAATAACC
The DNA here is from genome assembly GCA_007922815.1 of Macrotus californicus. NCBI lineage: Eukaryota > Metazoa > Chordata > Mammalia > Chiroptera > Phyllostomidae > Macrotus > Macrotus californicus. The sequence continues at coordinate 25,981 of VMDR010001731.1, forward strand.
CAGCCCGAAGGGGTCTCTAGGGTTCTGTCTCAAGTCAAGGAAGAAAAGAAGAAAAAGAAGGAAAAGGGAGAGGAGGAGAGATCAATGAATCCTGAAAAGGGCAGTGACTCTTTAAAAAGGGTTTCAGGGTTGCAGAACAAGATGAGCCAGGCCCTGTCACAGCCCTTCTCGTAGCTCCTGTCCCCTCCCTGCCCCTTCTCCCACCCGAGGACAGAAGTGGCTCTGAGGTGCAGGCTTTCACAGGAACAAGTCTTGCATAACAAGCTCTGCTCCTCGGGATCTATAATTGATGAGGGCTCCAGGCCGAGAACCTTGGGCAAAGCCTGCCAAGTGCGGGGGCAGCTGGAGGACTTGCCGAAGGCGGAAGACAGGACCAGCCTGGGACCTCACATTTGCACCAGGAGCCAGGAACTTTCAGGGCTGAAGTCTCAAATCTGGGCCTGAGTTGGGAACCCATTTCTCAGAGTATGGGCTAAGAACATCCTGGAAAACTCCCCAAAAGATGGGAGAGGCTTGCTAAACATACAGACTCCTAGGCCTCATCTGAGCTAAGATCATGGACCAGGGGACCTTGAAGTGTCCACTCTGAACCAGCTCCGTGCTAGCCCTTCACACCAGGTTTGAATCCCAGCTCCGTCACTTACCAGATCTGGTAGGAGAGGTCAGAGGACAAGCTGCTTAACTTGTCCACACAACAGCAACAATAAGCAGGCACTTGTTACGTAATTGATAAAATGTTTGCTGAATGAATCCCAAATGGGGAACGTGTGAGAGCATGCACCCAGAGGCACACAACTGGCCAAAGCCTCAGAGTTGGAGGCTTGGCCTTGGGACCAGAACCTCCTGGTCAAGTGCTCTTTCCACTTCCTGCTCCAGGAGCTGCAAAAAGGCCAGGTACTTCTTTAGGTCAGGGGACCTCCTCACCTCTCCTTCTTCAAGGTACCACGGACATAGGAAGGAGGTAGAGCTGGAGAGCTCTGCAGGAGCTGTGGGCTGGTGTGAACTGGTCAACAGGGGGTGCTAGTAAGCTCCAGGGAATCCAGCCCAGCTCCGCCCAGCCCAGGGCCCAGGGCCCAGGGCCCAGGCCCTGTTCCCAGGACACACCCTGCCCTTTGTTATCTCAGCCTCACTAGCACTTTCCCATCATCCAATTCCCTGTGCCTCACTGGGCAGACAGGGTCACCACCCTGTTGACACAAAGTACACTGAGGCCCAGAGAGAGACAATGACTTCTATAAAATCACACAGCACATCAACACCGACCTGGTTTGAGAGACAGGTTGGTATAATGAAAAGAATGCTGGGAGTCAGGAGATCTGGGTTCTGGCCCCAGCTCTGGGACTGACTTGCTGTGTGACCCTGGGCCAGTTGCTTAACCACTCTGTGCCTCAGTTTCCCCTCCATCTCTGAAAATAAGAGTTTTGAACTCTGATATTAAGGTCTATCTGGCTATCAAAGCTTGTGATCCCCTCCCTGTCCCGACCAAAGAACTCCAGCTTCACAAAACTGCAGCTTTGCCTGAGCCCTTCCAAAGTGTCAAACCCCATGCAAGGCATTTCCCAGCTACACCTTCACTAAATCCTCTTCCAGGGCCTGAAGGGCAGGTATAACTCGCTCTCCTGCAACCAAAGAGGAAAGGGAAGCTCAGGGAGGCCAAGTGGCTTGCCAAATGTCACACTGCATATTAGGGCACAGCCTCTCAAGGCTCTTGGCTTGATTTTGCTTAGCCCCACCTGGAAGAGAGCTCTGTGTTGGTTCAGACTCCTTAGAGTTCCAGCTCAAGGGGAATTCTAATGAACAGAAAAAGGAATGTGATCCACAGTGTCCTTTCAAATGCCTAACCTGGAACCCTCTGTTGGCTGGGTACAAGAACTCAGGGGTGCAGAAACAGGACTAGGCCCAAGGCCACGATGGGTGAGAGACTGAGTTTCCACCCATGTCCCACCCCTTTCTGCTGAGGTTAGGAAGACAACCCTGTAAAGTGATGGGGGATTTTCTTCTCTTCATTTTAAGATAAGAAACCAGAGACTCAGAGAGGGAGTGTGATTTGTCCAAGGTCACACAGGAAGGGTACAGGATTCAAAGCTAGGGCTGGCCAACTGCAAAGGCTGAGCCCTGACCTATCTGCCCACATCACCCCGCAAGGCTGAAAGGAGAGTGGACCTGAATGAGTCCTGGCACTGATGCATTTGTCCCCGCTGCCCGGGACCCACCTTATATTTGAGGCCAGACTTGAAGTAGCCGAGGAAGGTGGCCGACTCGAAGCCCTGGACCTCGCGGTGCTGCACAGCTCGACCGTTCAGGTAGTCATCCAGCTGCACGGTGAAGATGGCGGCCGCCCCGCTCTCATCCTGGCTGCACTCATTTCCTAGGGGACGTCAGAGCAGTGTAAGCCTAGCTTCAGGAGTGTAGTCGCAGCCTCCTATGGAGAAGGAGCCCAGAGCCCCCAGCACTGCGCTGGCCTGGCTGTAGAAGGTGGGCAAACCCCTGCCTTCCACGAGCCTCAGTTAACTCATCTGTATAATGGGGACGTGGCGGGCAGACTCCATGGTCTCTAAGAGTCCTCCCAGCTCCAACACACCCCCCTACACTCACCTCCCTTACCTGTTCCCCTGCACTCACTCAACCCTGCTGAGCATGAAGTCATGCCTGAGAGCAGCAATTCAGATAGGGAAACTGAGGCTCAGTGAGGGGGAAGGACTTACAAAGTCACACAGCAGAGTTGTGGCAGGGACTCCAGGCTCCCAACTCTGAAGAATAAACTAGGGCATGGCTGGAACTGGGCCAGGGAAGCTATGGAAGGGCCTCAGGGTCCCCAAGTTACCCCATATTCTGAATACTATACTAACTTGAACTTGTTTAACCCTCTCAACACCCCTGTAAGACAGTGGGGTGCTACCATCATGGCCACTTCACAGAGGCATTGAGTGACTTGCCAAAGGACAGAGCTGGGCTCCGAATTCAAGCAGGCTGGCTCTAGGGTCTGGGGAGATGTAACCCCAGCCACGGGCCTAGCACACACTTGATGCTCAGCAGTCACTTAGCTCCCCTGGGGCTGCCAGGAGACCACACCTCAAAGAAAGGGCTGTGCTTTATGGGGGTGGGGTCTGGCCTCACCCAGCCAGTAGTGGAGGTCGTATTGCAGGTTCCCATTCCTCAGCTGCACCGTCTTCAGGATGACATACGCATCACCTGTGAAGAAGTCTCCGTAAAGGTTTGGGGGCACGGGCACCAGGTCAAACTTCTCCACACGCCAGATCTGCAGGCCAGGCTCCTTTCCTGCCTTGAGGAACTCGGGGTGTTCTACCACCATGCTGCTGGGCTGGAAGAGAGAGACAGGGCAGAGCCTGAGCAGGGGCGGAGGCCCTAGCGGGGAGAGAGACCCCGGGGCATGAGGGAGGGTGGTTTCTAGCACCAAGAGCATCACACTTGAACCTCTGACTCTCCCCACCCCCGAGACAGGCCTAACCCCTTCTACAACCCCCGTCTGGATGAGAGAGCAAACAGAGCAGAGTTTAGGCTCCAAACCCTGTCCTTGGCCGAGCGTCTGTCTCTCTTACTCAGCTCTCTGGTGACGGGGGAGACAAAGGGTGCTACCTCTTTTCTTCCCTTCTTAATGCCAATTGGTTGGGAAAACTGAGGGACAGAGTGGTGAAGTGACTCTGCCAAGGATCCCCAGCAAGGAAATGGCGTAGGAGGAATTGCCCCACGTTCTAAGAACATGAACTCTGGGAGCATGGGGAGATACCCTCAGATGGAAATGGTAAATCTGGGGGTCTCCAGGGGCTCAATGTGTTCCCTTCCAGCATCCTCAGTGGCTCTTAGAACTAGAAGGCTCCTAAGAGAGCTCATCAGTCAACCGCATTCTGCAGATAGGGAAACTGAGGCCCAAAGAGGGGAGGAGACTGGCCCAACACCACACAGCCTGTTTGCTTTGGCTCTTTGGAAGCGGGAAGATTTCCCATGCTCCATCCATGCCCCCACCACACCCCAAGGAGGGTCTGAATGACTTAGCCCAAGTGGCCTCCTGCGCTGTCTGCCTCCTCCCTCCTGCCCCCCAGCACCCCACCCCCAAATTCCATTTCTTGGAAAGGTAGAAAGGATGCAGCCAGGGTCTGCAGAAGCCTGCTGGAGACTAGGTGGTCAAGGATGGGGAAAAGGCCATCAGACATGCAGGAGGGCTGGAGATGCAGCAGAGTGGGACTGTTAGCCTGGGGCCGAAGGGCAGAACTCAGCAGGCACGGGTCCCCTGGCCGGAGAACAGATCTGGTGGGAGAGGTCAGAGAAACCAGATGGAGAGAACATGGGCAGAGGGGTGGAGAAACACACCAGGGCAACAGGAGAGTGGAGAAACCAGGCAGGACAGAAGAGATATCAGAGAGAATAAATAGTTGTAATGATGATAAGCAGGCAGAGGAGAGATCACACACGGAAGAGGGAGAAAATATTGGCGAGGCAGAAATAAATCAGAGGAAAAAGAGAAATCTGAAATGAAAGAAATCAGAAGAGGGAAGGAGAGAAATCGGGCAGAGGGGAAGAGACATTGGAGGAGAAAAAGGACAAATCAGGTGGCGGGGATGGGTCAGAAATCAGAGGGGCAAAGAGATCCGGCCAAGGCGAGGTTAGCCTCTAGGGAGGGAAACAGCCAGGTTCCCGAGGCTCCCACCCCCATCCATGGGAGCCCCGGAGGCAGCAAGGGATACTTACAAAGCAACAAAACAGTTTTTCCATTCTAGACCTGAATTACTCCCCTTTTCCTAGTGCTGTATCTGCAAGAACTTACAATAGAGAGTTACTCCGGGAGCCCCCGGGGCCCCCTGGGCACTCACCCGCCCTTGAGTCTGTGGTGCCTGGGTCGCCACCCGAGACGCCCCCCGTGACGCGGTGGCCACACGGGCCTGCGGCGACAGCGCGCACAGCGCCAGGACCAGGGCGCAGAGCATCGCGGGCGCGGAGCATTGCGGAGCCATAGCGGCGGCGGCGACTGCAGGAGACCCAGCCGGCACCCGCGGCCTCCAGGTCACTGATCTTAAGTAGTCGCTGGCCCATCCCGCTGGAGCCGGGACCGCCCCGCGAGGAGGGCGCGGAGCAGGGCCCAGCCGGCCCCCAAGGGCTTGGCAGGGGCGGGGATCTGGCCTGGATTTTGGAGACGTCTGGGTTCCCACCGGGACCAACCCAATCGGGCGTGGCCACCCTTCCCACCCACCCACCCCAGCTCACAGGGGCGGAGACCACGCACAGAGCTTAGCCTACAGCAGGCACTACCTCTGTGCACACTAAATGGGCACACTCACAAAAGTTAGGGAGTCCAGCTCAGCCTCCTGTGTGACCCACGCAAGACCACTCCCACATCCACACCTAACATCTCCAGCATTTATAGAAGGCTTCCCACGCTTCATAACATGCTTTATCCTTTACAGAGTGGGTCTACCGACAGCCCCACCTTATAGAGGGGATCGCTGCGTGCAGGGTACACAACCGACCTGCACACCACTAGGAAACGACAGCCAAGGTTTGAGCTCAGGCACTCTGGGGTGGCCTGTCCACCTAGGCAGCACGCGGCTGCCACCACCGGCTAGGGGCAGCCTGGACCCCTGGGCCAGCAGGACTCAGGAAGGGGCAGGCAGACCTCTCCCCGCCTGCGGCTGCAGGTTGTCCTTCAGTCAAGGCCCCCCCCCCCCGCTTTTCTTCTTTTGAAAGGTTTTTATTCCTTTTTCTTTAGTATGTCTTTGCATTGGTTTCAGGTATACAGAATAGTGATTAGACAGTCAAAACAGTTTTATTCTTAACATGTTTCTTTTTAATCAAGACTTAAAGTAACATATTTGTACACAGTTCTCTCTCAACCCCACTTATTTCTCCCCAGGGGCAAAGTATTTACCCCTGATGATCTCAGTGTTAACCTTCATGTCCTAAGTGACAACCCGTTACTTTTTGTAGTTTGTTTTCAGTTTTGTTTTGCTTTTTGGGTGGGGCTTCTTTTATTTTTTTTCTAGGTCCTATCTCGTGGCTCCCCCTGAGAAGACAGGGCTTTAAGTCTTCCCCCCTCCCAGGCCCACTTCCCATTCCTGCACCCTCCCACTCCGAGGCACACAGTCACTGGGTTAGAAGTGCAATTCAGACTCACCTAGTCCGGCCAACCCCTCCTTCCCCCCTCCCACCACCCTGCTGGACTCGACTTCTCTACGGCCAAGGTCTCATTGCATCACAGCACCCCCCTCTCCCCAAAGTCCCGCGCAATGACAGGAAAGAGAACTGGGAAGTCCGGGACCTGGCTTTGATTCCCACCTCCACTGTGTGCAAGTTATTTTCCTCTCCTGGGCCTCAGTCGCCTCATCTGCTAAGGGGTACAGTGGTTGCTGAGGATTCGATCAGTCCCTGCGTGTGAAACTGGCCTGGCTGACAACTAAGTACATGGGAGTCCCCCTCCCCCTGCCCCACAGCCAACAGTTGCCCACCCCGGCCCCTCCAGGAGCCCAGCTTCCATGCAACTAGGCTCAAGTTTGCCCTCCATTCACCACAGCCCCCTCTTACTAAAGGGGGTCTGTGGGTCGGATAAAGGGCTAAAGGAACACACACAGAGTGAAGATGATTCCAGATTACAAGGATTACAAGAAGACTTCATGGAGAAAGGGCTTGTATCCTGGGCGTTGAAGGACCGGGAGGAGGGAGATTAAGAAAAGGCATTTTTGGAGAGGGAATAGCGTGGGCAAAGGGCAAGCAAACACAGGCCACATGCAGTGAACAGTGGGGGGATCAGGCCTGAAACATGGGGCGGGGGGCAAGAGGAGATGAGGCTGGGAGGGGGGCAGGAGGCGCGGGGGCCCATGTGCCACATGGAAGAGTGCCTGTCTGGGGCGAGGTGGGAGGACAATGGTCACAGAGAGATGCTGCATCCTCAGGGCCTGTGGAGCCTGCAGTGGGCCAGCTCAGGCCTAAATTCGGAGAGCTCTCCCCTCTCCTCAGGCATTCTAGAGGACTGGAGGGTTATAAAAACCCCACAGCTCTCACATGCTCTGATGGAAGCATAAACCAGCTTTCACCTCTCTGGACAGCAAGTTGATTATCCAGATTCAAAACACACAATGCAACCACAGATCCACTTCCTTCAGAATTACTTACAAAGGAACACAAAAATATACGTGCAAGGGTGTTCACTGAAGCATTGTTTGAAGAAAACTGGAAGGGACCCAAGTTTCCTGGTTAAATCAATCACGGAGCCGCCATACAATGGACCACTCTGCAGCTGTGAAATCGGAATGAGCCAGATCTGATTGTGCCTGGCACACAGTAGGCGCTCAGTAACCACAGAGAGATCTCCCAGCACAGAAAGCAAACTGTACAACTATTAGCTCCTTTTCTCTTTTTTAGAAGGATTTCTGTTTTTGCACACACCCTTAAAAAGTCCAGGAAGACGCACAGAAGACTGTCGAGCCGGTTTGCCTGGAAGGGACGCAAGGAAAGTCGTTGCCCAGGCTGCCGCAGCGAGCGAGCACCAGGTTCCCTGGAGTCAGCAAGAGGAACCATCAGAGGGTGATAGAAACGTTCTAACACCGCATTATGGAGATGATCGCACAGCTGAAAAGTCGACTAAAATTCAGAGCGCTGTGCACTTACAATGGGTGAGTCGCATGGCAGGTAAATTATACCTCAATACACTTGCTTAAAACAGAAAACTTGCTCTGGGGTTGGTTAAAAACAATTTACAAGGATGCATCTAATGTAGTGGGTTGTTTTTTTTTTTTTAGCAAAATACTGACCTAGAAATAATACCTTTAAAAGATAGGCTTAAAGGGATGCCTGCTCAATAGACACTCTGGAAAATCCAGACAAATAAGAAGAAGAAATCTCCTTGTCAGCCCAGCCCCCAGAGTGAGCGCGGGCCAGCAACTGGCCCAGCTGTGCAGTCCCTTCTTGGAGCGGCGAGGCCCTGACCTCCTCAGTTGGTGATTAACAGAGGGCTGCTGTAGCTTGGCCTTGGCCCCTGTGCAGCCCAGGGTCACTGGCTCTCAGGTTAATGATCACAAAGGCCATGCAGCTTTGCCTGCCACATAGCTCTGGAGCTGAGGCCCTCGGCACTGGAGACCCAGTGAATGGGTGTGGCCCCTGCCCTTGGAGAGCCCGCAGCCTGGGAACTCTCGCTACAGGGCAGTGATGTGCGGAGCCTGTGATGGGGCAGCATGGTCTTATGCTGCCCCCCACCTGTATGAGTGCAGGAGAGTGGGGGGGGGGGTAGTGGTACAGGAGAAAGGTCCCTAGGTAGAAAGGAAGAGGCCCCAGTGCCAGGCCAGATTCTGCCACTGACATCCTGGGTGATTTTGGGCAAGCCACCATCCCCCTCTGGGCCTCAGGTCTCCGCTGCAAAAGATGGGTCGGCCCCCTGTGCTATTCCCAGCTCCAGCATTCCCAGATACTGGCTGTGCAGCCACATCCAGCACCTACATGTCTTTGAGCCTCAGGGTTCCCATCTACAGGTCCTTCTGAATCTGACAGTCCAGGGCCCCTGACCTGCGGGAGGCACCACCACCAGTGGCAGCATGCCATCTCTCCCCTGGGCCCAGACATCTCTAGGAGAAGAGAGGGAAGGAAGGCGGGAGTGAGGGGTCCAAAACTCAGTCTCTTCACTGCAACCAGGGGAAAAGAGCATTAAAGTTCCCATTATCCATATGGGGAAACTGAGACTCAGGAAAATTTGGTCACTTGCTCAGGGTCACCCAGGTGGAAGGAGGCATTGCTGAGACTCAGACAGAGTGTGGCTAGCTCCTGTCCCCACCTCTGTCTGGAGAGATGAAGCAGGACCTCCTGGCGCCGTCTAGCCCAGGCAGGGAGCAACAGTGTCCTTTCCAGGTAAAGGGTTACAGTTGCTAAACCAGTCAAGCCCAAGCCAGGCCTGGCAGCCAGGAGTCCCTGGGGCAGCCGTCCCCACCGCACCTCCCAGGTCAGGGCAGGAGGCTGCATCAGGAAGGCGCTCCAGCTCTCCACACACCTATGAGAGCACCCAGGGCAAAGGCATGGCCTAGGAAGATCCCCAGCTGTGGCCACTGAGTGGAAGATGGACTGTGGCACCTACACTCCTCGCCACTCATGGGCACTCAGGTCAGGTATATTTCTGTGCCGGGGGAGGCCACCTGGCTCTACCACCCCTCACTATGTGAGTGCATCCTAGTCCCTTCCCTTCTCTGGACCTCAGAGGTCCCCTTAACCTCTGATCTTGGGAGCTTCTGGCTCTTGCCCAGTGCCACACACACAGTAGGCAGCTTTTTGGTGTCTGCCCCCACAAAGGAGCTGAATAGCTCCCATCCCTCCCCTGTGGTTGGTCCCAGGGCCCCCAGAACCAGCTCTGGCCTCACTCCCTCTGGATCCTTGGGCCAGCTGCCATGTCTCTCTGGGCCTTCCAGAGCAGTTCCCAGAGTCTGGAGGAGACAACCTCACCCTCCACCCTGGGCCGCAGTATGCAAAAGGCCTTGGCTAGCCTAGGAGACACCGCCCTGTCCTTTCTCTTCACACCAAACAGTTCTGAATTTCCCAGAAACCAGCACTCATGGGAGGCCCTCTCTCAGAGCTTGTTTGCTTCCTGGCTCTCGGCTGTTCCCTGAGCCCTTGTGGGAACACCCGTCCCTCTGGCTAGGATTTTGCTAATTGGGACAATGGTCAGTTAACAGAGACACCAGTTATGAAACCCAGTGAAACTGGACAGGGCCTCAGTGAGGTCTGGAGAGCCCTGTGGACTTGTGATCAGGGCCTCAGTTTCCTTATCTATACAATGGGAGAATGATATGTAGCTCAGGGGGCAGAGAGAAGGCCCAGGGCCAGCACTCAATAGGAGCTCCCCACCCGCAAGCCCCTTTCTGCTTGAACTGTCTGGCTTCTTTGCAGAGGCCTATGTTCAGCACTGGCACGCCACATGAGAGCAAGTGGGACAGGGGAAAGGTTACAGACTCCACAGCGAGAGTCTTGAGTTCAGGTCCAGCTGTGTCACCTAGAACAAGTCACTGTCCCTCTCTAAGCCTTGCGTCCCTCATTTGTCAATAGGGACAGTGATGCCCACTTGCAGGACAGTTGGGAGCTCTGGAAGGAGGTGGTTGGGGTACACTGCACAGAGCAGGACTGATTAGCAGCATGTCCATTAGTCCACCTTCTCTTTGTAGATGATGACATCAAGAACGACAGTGTGACTTTCGGAATCACATGCAAGTACCTGGCAGAGCAGACCTAGCACCCAGGTCTCTTGGTGATCAGGCCAAGGCTGAGGCCTGTCTCCATGACATGACAAGGGCTCGCTGGAAGGGCCAGCTGGACCTCTGTGTCAGCACAGTCTGTCTTGGGTGTGGACAGCCACTGGGGAGACGGCAGTGGGGCTTGGCTGAAGCCACCTCCAGGAGGCCAACTATCCCAGGGACCAAAGCCACTGGCTCATTCCCAGCTTCCGGAGGCAACCCCACCTAGTGCGGAGAGCCAGAACAGGACATTCAGAGAGGGCCAGGCCCCACCACTTCCTAACCCCCTGCCCTAGAAGCAGCCAGATTTGACCATGAGTGTGAGCCCAGCACCCTGCCTGCCAGGGCCCACTTCACATTCTGTTTCCCCTTCTCTGTGAGCCAGGAGCTGGTCCTGGGAGGCATGGGTCAGCCGCTGGGCTGCAAACAATTTTGTTAGCCCCTCTGACACCCTGTAGCCCACCAATATGGGAGCCCAGACACAAATAAATCAGCAGCACAACACGGAGGCCCAAATGCAGGCACTGTGGCCACAGGACCAGTAGAAGATGAAATAGTCTCCCATCAGCAAACCTCCTAGGAAGAAGACAGGGCCTAAGATGCCTCAGCCAGAGCCAGAATGAGCAGGAGCCTGGGAGGCAGCTCCCTGAGCCACAGAGGAAGGGCTTTCCAAGGGCAGGAAAACAACATGCATGACAGTGGAAAGAACTCCGGCCAGGAAAACCTCGGTATAAGTTCCTGATCTACCACTTTCTAACTGTGTGGTTTGAACAAGTGGCTCCTGCCCTCTGAGCCTCTATTTCCTCATGTGGGGATCACAACACCTTCCTAGGGTTGTTGTGGGGACTTTATAAGGTAAAGCACAGTTGGGGCTAAGCATGGACCTACAAAGGGGCCTGGCTAAGATTCTCTTTCTGAGACTGCAGTTCCTTAGGTATAAAACTGAAGTACAAATGCCTTTCTCAAAGGCATGCAGAAAGGACTAAATGAGACCGTAAGTGTGGAAGATCCTAGGACCATGCCTGACATAAAATAGATGTTTGAAAATGCCAATTTTCTGCCCACAGGAGCAGGGGCTAGCCTCTGTATGCTCAGGATGCTAACAATGACCAACAGGGTGAGGGGTGCATGACCTTCCAGCCAACAGAATACAGGGAATGTCTGGGGTGTATGTGGACTTGGCAAGTGGCCCTTCTGCAGAGTTCCAAATTCCTCCTCTGCAAAACGGGATGACGACTTCTACCCTGTGGGGTGTCTGGGGGCCCCCGGCAACATGCGTGACACACAGCAGGTGCTCAATGCGCATTAACATCCAAAGACGAGCCCCCACCGTGTGTCCAGGCTGTGCACACATACAGGCCACTGGCCCACATACCCACCCTTGACCTCTACCTCTGAGTCCCTGCATCCAGAGAACAGGAGGGCCGAAGGGTCCCAGTCGAGGCCCAGAAACCCAGGGTGGTAGCTGGTGCCGGGGATGGGCAGGCATCTCAGGAGAGGGCCTCGAGCCAGAACCTAAAGGGTCTGCCTTTCGTCCTGCCCCTCCACGAATCTCTCCTGATGATGCACTCCCCTCTCCTCTGGTCTGCCTCACCCAAAAGAACAAGGGCTTTGGAGTCACCATCTGACCCCAGCCCTGTCACCTACTACTTGGGTGACCCTGGGCAAGTGACTCACCTCTCTGAGCCTATGTCCTTGGTACAGAATGGCGAGACCATGTCACAGGCTTGCCAGCACTTGATTCTAGTACAGATCAGTCACGGAAAAACTCCAAATGCTATCTAGCATGATTAGAAATTCTTTGCAGTGGCTCTCAAATTCTTAACTGTAATAGAACTTCCAGAGATTCAAAGATAGTTTTTACTGTTACTAATCCTTTTCACTTTAATAGGTTTTCAAAGTACTTTCCCCTTTTAAATACAAACACAAGTACGGTCCTGGAATGCTCTGTTCCTTTCCCAGGTCAGAGGACAACTGCATCTAGCCGGAAGGATTAAACGCACCCCAGTACACAGAACCCAGGGCGTGGCACACGGCAAGGCTCCAGAACGGCGCTGTCTTCTCTCCCCAGGTGTGCTCCCAGCCTCACTTCCATGCAGACACCAGTTACCAGCATCATCCTCCAGGTACCGGTCCCTCTGGGGGCTTACAGAACCCTCAGCAACACTCTTAGAGGCAGAGCCTACCCAGAGTCATCCCACGGGGACTGGACATAGGGCTGAGGCCAGAGCTGCAACCCTGTGCGCTGCCTGTTTCACACTCACTTCCCAACCCCACAATCCAGCACTGTCCTGGTTCTGGGTCCCCATCTTTCTTCTGAAACCACCACACCAGCTCCCTCACTGCCTTCGACTCTCCTCTGTTATCCCTAGAGATTGCATTATTCCCTGCTCCAGACCCTTCCACAGCCCCCAGTGCATACTGAAAGCAGACAGCACTCCCCAGCTCGGCACTGAAGGCCCTCTACAATCTGGTGCCCATGTGCTCTTGCAGCCTTATCACCTGCCCACCCCCCAACAACAGCCTCTGTGCCATCTAACCTTGCCTCCGTACATCCTCAATTTCCTGCCTTCAGGAGAGCTGGGGTCTAGCCTTGGCTCTGCCTCTGACTTTGTGTGACCTTGAGCAAGCTCTTGGACTCTCAGAGCCTCAGCTCATCAAGCTATTGGAGACTCTTATGCAGACAGGAAGATGAAGGAGTGAGTGCCAGCTGTCAGGAGGGCTCGGGAACCACCAGGTTGCTAACAGCTGCTTCCTCCCCGGGCCTCCCCCCCAGCGGCAGTGCTGCCTCTCTCCCTGAGCACTGGAATGCAGCGCTCACAGCCAGCAGTGGCAGCCAGGGAGGGGAGTGGGAGGGAAGATGGCTTACAGGAAAATTACTAGGCTCTGGCTGGCCAGCGCTAGTGCTCACAGCTGCCTCTGAGAGACAGGTTCTGGGGGCCTGGCAGGCTCTTCCTGAGCCATGGACTTGGACCCAAGCCTTGCTCCCAGTCTGAGCCAGTAGGGTGGTGGGAGGTACTGGGCCCCTGTCCTCTAGGACACACCCACCCTTTGGAATCTAGAGACAGGAGGAGGCGAAACAGACAGGCCTTTGTGGAAAGAGAAAACTGGCCCCTGCCACTCTGTGCTGGGGCCCCAGGCACCGACACGAAAAAGGTATCTCTGTGCCCCATTGTTGAACAGCAAGCTCTGTGCCCTGGGTACCACACTCCCACGCCACACACTTTGTGCCATACCCAGCGTCACACACACTATGCTCTCTGTGCCCCGTCCCAGGCCCTGTGTTCCTCAGACCTTGTCCTGTGTGTCTAGTCTACTCTGAGGCATGTTCCAGGTACAGTGTCCCATGTCACTTATTCCTTGGATCATGCTCCACGCACCATGTCACATCTATTCTATGATACGCACTCTGTACTACATACCCTCTTTTGAAGCCCATGCCCACTGTATCAGGTCCTGTCCCTTAAAAGTGTGTGCCATAACCTTGCCCTGCATCCACGAATGGTGTCCCTCAAGCCATGATTCCCATCTGCAGTGGAATGGTTAAGGCAGGCGGGCCCTGGGACTAACCAACCCTACCCACCGTTACCTATGCAGCCTGGGAAAAGTTACCTCCCTTCTCAATGCCTCAGAAATGATATTAACACTCACCTAGTAAGAGCTGCTGGGGGAAATAAGAGAGATAATGCACTTAAGGTGCTTAGCCCAGGGCCTGGCACAGATGTCCGGCGTACTGCGTGCCAGGCTCCCACGTCCCAGCTCCTCCTATGCAGCACACACTCAATCATGTTAGTGAAATTCAAACAATAGGCTATAAGGAGGACACCATTATTCCCTCTCCTACTACGGAGAAATCCAAGGCTCAGAGAGGGGTGATAACCTGCATGAGGTCACACAGCCAGAAAGGGAGAAGCCGGTGGGGTGGGGGGGCGGGGGCGGTGCGGGTTGCGCACAGGTCTGGGCGACCAAAAAGATAGAGCAGATCAGTGAGGGGTGACGGGGTGCGTGTAGGGATGGCTAGCACGCAGGTGCCGGCATCTTTCAGGGGTCATGGAAATGTTCTCAGATCGAATTGTGGGGATGAAGGCACAACTTTGTAAGTGCATTAAAAATCACTGAACTAATTAAAGCAGGTGAATTATACATATGTAAATTACACATAAATTGACAACTTATGGAAATGATACTCAACAAAGTTGTTTAAAAAAGAAGAGCCTATGCACTTCCTGTGCACCACTCTGACAAAGAACTCGGCAAAGATGAGGATCTGAGGTGGTGGGGTGTCAGCGGAGGCTGAGCAGCCCCTCTGAGGCCCAGCCAGGTAGCCTTGCCCAGCCCGATCCCCAGCCCCTCTGCAGATCAGGTGCGTGGCAGAATCACGTGGGGAGCTCCAGAAGACGTGGATTCCCAGGCCCCACACCCAACTCTGAGTCTGTAGGTCGGGGTGGGGCCCGGGAACCTGGGATTCTGAGGCTCAGCCTGGACTGGAAACCGTGTACCAAAGCCCGACATCTCTCCTTTCACATTTGGGGAAACCCAGGCCAGGCAGGACAGGGAGGGGCCTTGTCTGACCTAGTAGTCGATCAAGCAATGGGAGAGCCAGAGATGGAATTGGGACCCCTTGCTTGTCTCTTCTCTCCTTTCCCTCCTCCTCCCACCTCATTCCTCCCTGGCCCTCAGCCTCCGGGTGACTCAGGGCTCTGAGTCATCAGTGGCACCACAGAGGAAACTTCTTAGGAAAAACAATCCCCAAAAACAAAGCTTCCCCGATCTGGGGAACAGAATAGGCCCCAGGGGCTAAGAGAGGGAGGGGAGAGAACAAAGGGTGGAATTGGAGGCCAGGACCAAGATCTGGTCTCTCTTCTCGGCCACTGACTTGTGTGGGCCCTAGAGAAAGTGCTTCCTTGTACTGAATCTCAGTTTCCCTGCCCGTAAATCATTCCTATATGGCACACAGAAGCTCATTATGGATTAAGTAACATTAAGTACTTATAAGCTTTGTCTCGTTGACAATGCTTTCCCAAAACCCATAGAAAGCATCATTCCCATTTTACAGATGGGAAATTGAGGCTCAGAGAGGTTCAGCCCAAGAATGACTGTTGGGAGGGTCAGGGCAGAGTCTGAATCCAGGACTACCTGACTCTGAAGGCTGACTCTCACTCCTGCACACCTTTAAAACATACCTGCTGTGTGGAGTGTGGCACACAGGTCATATCTCATCAAACATGTAAGGTGAATGACTAGAGTAGGTGCTCAGCCACAAATGCTTTTCTCCTTTTCTTCCTCTATGTCAGGCCCTTCCTCAGGACTTCCTGGCCCAGGGGAGAGCACACATGAACTCGCGTCATCACTCAGGTGACACAAACCAGCGAGCACCTGGGACCTGACAAGCCACAAAGAGGAGCATTTGAGCAGAGCCTCAAAGAATGAACGCAGGTTTGTCTTTGGAGAACTGGGAATAGGCAAGTCCAGTGGAGAGAACAGCAAAGGCTCAGAGGTGGGTGAGGAAGGGACCTGGCGAGTAGGAGTCCTGAATTGATCAAAGGCAGGAGAGGACTTTTAAGCAGGAAGAGAACAGGATCAGAACGGATTTCATCTCTGCAGAGGGCCTGCTGGCAGCCGATCCAGGAGTCAGGACTGGGACTTCCCCCGAGGCCTCCCTGCATCCCTTCTCCGAACAAGCTTCAGGGACCACCCCAGGTCCCTTGCTACTCACCCATGGGTGTGAATCACCCCCGAGGGCCCCTTCCTCGGCCATCGCTGGGCTGGGCAGAGGGCTGGCAGGCCTCTCCTGACCACATCAACCTAATCACATCGGCCTATAAATAGGACCCTGTGTCTTTAGTCCGAAACAGCTATGCCAGGCCCAACTCCAGACATCACATGGGCACACACAGTTCCGGAAATGGTCCTTTCCCTTGACATCATTAAAAACCAAAACTTCCTCAGGAAACCATTGTTCACACTCCAGTTCGCTTTCTTTAAATGTGAGGCAGTGGGCTGGGGGAGCCACCCACCTACTGCTTATTACTGAAAGTGGGCCTTGTGACTACTTCTCTGCTTCCCACTCTCTGGGGACCCTGAACAGGCCACTACCTCCCTCTGGGCCTCAGTTTCCCCAAATGTAAACTAAGGAGGTCGAATGATGCCCTTGCAGGAGTATCCAACCCATGGTCTGTTGGCTGCATGCAGCTCAGGATGGCTATGAATACGGCCCAACACAAAATCGTAAATTTACTTAAAACATTATGAGATGTGTTTGTGATTACGTGTCACAATGCATTTAATGTGTGGCCCCAGACAACTCTTCTTCCAGTGTGGCCCAGAGACACCAACAGGCTGGTCACCCCTGCCTTAAGGCCTTTGTAACCAGATACTCTTGGGAATGGTCTGCGGGGCAGGGTGCTCTATGCCCAAAATATCCACTCCATTGTTACCTTTCCCCCAGCTAACTTGAAATCTTAATTATTGTCATTTTAAAAATTAGAATCACAATACATATTTGAGCCAGGGAGAAATGAACAGGTCCAATCCCTGCCATTACAGGCCTGGGTGGCCTTGGATGAGTTACTGTCCTTCTCTGGGCCCCAGCCATCAGATGAAGGTGCTGGCAAAATGACACCCAAAGTGTACGACTTTTTTTTTTTTAATTTAAAACTATTTTGTTTAGGATTTATGAGAACCACAAGAGGCCAGCCTTGTGCTGAGTGCTGGAGCTAAAGAGATGAATGAGACCTCATCCAGCCCTCTGAGCCCGGCCCTGTGCCAGACCCCAGTGGGGAAACGTAAAGGCATTTCCCAACTGCTCAGAGTCCCACTAGAGGCCTCCTTCAGGGCTGCTGGGAACACCTTGCTTTCAATTCAGATTACAGATCGATGGCTGCCGAGAAGGGACTCCCCAAAGGGCAGATTAGGACATGCATGGACTGGGCTGTTCGCAACCAACAGGGAAATAAAGATAAATGGCCATCCCTGTGAGCCGGCATACGCTTAGGACTTTAGTTCCCCCAAAACGCTGTAATCACTCCCATTTCACAGATGAGGAAACTGAGGCTGAGAGCAGTTAAGGGACATGTCAAGGGGCACATAGCCAAGTTAGGGCCGGAGAGATGCTTCAGGTTCAGACCTGTCTGCCTCTGCAGCCCAGGGTATAACCCAACCCCTCAGTGCTACAGTACTCCCATGAGCTGACCAACAGGAGAACCACCCAACCCAACAAAGGCAGGGGACAGAAAGGGGCAGAGTATTTTACTGTGTTTGTGTGTAGGTGGGTGGGAGTGACAAGGCTTCACCCAGTGATACCCATTCTTTCCAACCAGCTTATAGCTTTGCCCACCCCCCACCCCCACCTAATCCACCCCCTCCTCTCAAATCCATCCATCAAGCTACTCCCAGCTGAAGATGTGTCCAAGGCTCGCTGGCACCTAAGGGATTGAGACCTGGCATTCAATGCCTCTCCCAGCCTCGCTCTCCTGCCACTCTTCACCTCAACCCCACATTTCTGCGGTGGTCACACTGCTCACTAGTCTCTAAGCACAGTGGCTCCAAGTGGCCAAACTTTTGCACATGTGACTCCCCTGTGTGAATGCCCAACATGCCCTGTTGGCCTAGTGCTTGATTCAGAAGAGGACAAGGCCTCCCTGGCTCCCCTGGTACTTAGTGCAATGAACTCCAGGCTCAGCCACCACAGTTCTGAGCTCCAAGGGCAGGGCAGGCCTGATTCATCTCCCCTCTCCATGCAGAAGCTCAGCAATGAAAAAAGGCAAGGATCCCAGAGAATGCTGGGAAGTGCACATTCCCAGGATTGCCCAAGCCCAGTACTGAGGCACAGCGTGAGGACACCACAGTGTCAGGACGCCACAGTGTGGGAGAACCAAAAACTGCACCCTCAGGACTTAGGTCTATCTCTTTCCACGGTTCTAATGATGAAATTCAGGCAAACCTGTCCCCTACTTTAGAACTTCCAGTAGTTCCCCCACTGGCCTCGGATAAACTCCAAACCCTAACCAAGGTCCCCAAGGACTTGCACGACTGAAGTGCTATCTGGTCTCCAGGCTCTTCTCCCGTTACATTCCCTTCCTTCAGATCCCCAACAACTCCACCCACTATATCCTGCCTCAGAGCCTCGTCCATGCCATTCCCGCTGCCTGGGGGGGGCCCCTTCTCTGTTCACCTAGCCACCTTCCATTCCCTCTTCAGGTCTGGGCTTTTCCAGGGATGCCTCCCTCATCTGTCCAGATAGAAACCCACCACACCCACCCAATCCCATGTGATCTCATGACCTTAGCTGTTTCCTGTACAGCCGAAGAAATAAATGTGTTATGTGTGGGATGACTTACGGTGAGACTCAGGACTATAAGGCCATCAGGGATAGGAAAATCTTTTCTCTAACACTCAGTTCAAGGCCTAAATTTCTGTCAAGTGAATGTACCCATGAATGAATGAATGACTCAATGAACAAGTGGAACTATAATGTAACTCAAGACAAGAAAGGTGGCCAGAATCCTGGTATTCAGAGGCAGAAAATCAAGGGCCCAAAGAAGGTCAAGGAAATAGGAGACAAACTGGATGGTGCAGCCTCCCAGGAGCAAAAAGGAGAGATAGCTTCAAACAGGAGAAGGTATCACATGCTCCAGGGAGGTAGTACCTGTTGATCTGAGGAAATACCATTGGATTTGGACAAGCAGGAGCTCACTTGGGCCTCCTCAGTTGAGCCCAAGCTCAGCACCAAAAGCTGTATCTTTAGAACCAAGGCCAGCCTCCATCCCTCCTCTCTGGGTAGCATTAAACTTTGGCTGAAGTGGGACAAGTCCCTCTCTGGGCCCCGTGGGCCTTCCAGGAATCCTGGCTTTGAGGACAAAGTGCTCTGGAGACCATCAGAAGGTCCCTTCATCAAAGCTTGGGGAAAGAGGAACAGCTCTCAATGTGGTCAGTGTCACCCCTGGAAGCCAGCCGGGCTGCTGCCGATGAGTAAGCACGTAGGCATTCAGCCCCTTCTCCTTTTGGCCACCAAGGTGATGTCATGGGCTGGAGGGGTGTTTTCCAGGCTCTCTGCATGGTGTCCTCTATTAGAAATTCACTTCCCTTCTGGCATTGGAAGCTGGGTGAGTCCCTAGCAGTGATACTTCCCATTTCACAGTTTACAGAGTCCTTCAGCATCTACGCGCTTGCGCAGTCCTAACGACAACTTGTTAGGGGTGCAGGGGAGACCAACACACTCATTTTTTAGGCAGAGAAACCGAGTCCCAAGCTGGGAAGTGACCCGAGTCTCCTGCTCAGGACTCTGCACCTGGCCCCTGGATCTCGGCCTACTTCATCAGGTAACCTGTGAATCTGATAGTCAGGTGGGCCCCACCCTGCCAGCCCCATGCTGTCTCCAGGTGGGTATGACTCATCTACCTTCGCCATGACTCACACTCTCAGGTGCTCCTCCTACAGTCAACGAGCTGGTGACTTGGCAGCCACACCTCGGATTTTCTCACCTCTCCAGCGCCTCCAGGGAGAATCCGTGTCCCTCCTTCTTCCTCAGGGGAACCCACCCTCTTACAGAAGAGCCAAGAGAGGCCTTGGTAGGGAAAGCAACTGTCCTGCAGCTGCCTAGCCAGCAAGCAGCACAGCCAGGTGGGGGCCCAGGTACCCTGGCACCCAGCCCAGTCTGTCCCTGCTGCTCCCCCACAGGATCACCCTTGCCTGGCCTCCCTCTCAAGGGCAGGTGAGGAGCAAATGAGACAATGGGTAGAAATGTACTCTGAGCTTTACTAGAAAAACCTCAGAAACTACCTCTGAGTCCACTATGGCAACCAGCGCGGCTCCACTGTCCCTTTCAGACTTCCTGGGGGGCAGTCAGAGCCGGTTTAGGAGGACACGGGGTCTGCATTGACTGGGGTCTGCGCTGCTCTACCTACCCTTGCAGGGCTGTGAGGCTGAAGAGGGCTGTGCAAGGGGAGGCGCTAGTACCAAGGCAGAAGCTGTAAGAGTGAGTGTCGGCACCACCTGTGAATAAAGGGCCAAGACTCTCAGCATCAAGGGCTCAAGATCATCTGATCAAATCGAAAGCTTCCATTCCTGCCCAGCACCCACGACCAGGGTCACACCGCCTCTATTTGCAGGCCTCCGACAATGGGACACTCGCTCCATGCCAAGGCTTTAAGACCCACTGTTGGAGAGCTTGGCTGGTTAGACAAATCGTCATTAGAATGTGCTAAAATCTCTGCGAGGGTCACTCAGCACAGGTCCGTCATCCTGCTTCCCAGTGACTCCTTGGAGACTAGAAAACAGTGATCCTGGGCCCTTAAGTTTTCTACAAGTTATACAGCCCCTTCCTCCAGCTTCTCCTGAGTCCAGGATGTCTAGTTCCTTTACCCTCCTTCCCTAATGTACTCCAAATGAGTCCTGTCCCTCCTGGGGGGAAAAAAAAAAGACCCAGCCCTGGCTGGTGTGGCTCAGTGGATTGAGCACGGGCCTGTGAACCAAGGGGTTGCTGGTTCAATTCCCAGTCAGGGCACATGCCTGGGTTGCGGGCCAGGTCCCCAGTTGGGGGCGCGTGAGAGGCAACCACACACTGATGTTTCTCTCTCTTTCTCCTTCCCTTCCCCTCTAAGAGTAAATAAATAAAATCTTTTTTAAAAAAGACCCAGATTTAGACATAGAAGTGAGATCTATCCAAAGCAGGGCAAGCAGAACTCTCACCTCCACCATCCCAGATATCATGCCTCTGTGAATCCAGCATAAAATCCCATTAGCATTTATGGTAACCTCATCGCATGACTGAATTCAGCTTAAAATGCTTACCAACAGCTTTACAGCAGTAGCTGAGGACTCTGGGACAGACAAAATGGTCCTTCAGTTAATAAACTATGTAACTCAACCAAGTTCCTGCACCCCTCTGCCTCTCAGTTTCCTTCCCTGTAAACGAGGTTATTATGTTAGAACCCACCCCACAGAGTCATCAGAAGGATTAAACAAGGTAAAATATGTCAAGGGTTTTGGACAGTGCATATATTTTCTCTGATCGTCAATCAAACCCCTAAGTCTTTCTCTAGCAATGATGTCTTCCTCTCACTGGGTGACTGCAAAGCTTCCTAACTGGTCCTCCCATTTCCTCTCTCCTTCCCCAAGAGTAGTCTCCTCCGGGCACGGCTGGACCATGTCAGTACTCTCCTCAGGTTCCACCTTGGCTCCCTGGGGCCCCCAGATCAAGTCCAAGATCCTTTACCAACTTTTGGACATCTTTGATGATCTGCCCCCATCGGCCCCCGGAGCCTCGACTCTCATCAGTTCCTGTTTCCCACCCACATCCCCTCCGCGGTCCAGCCAGACACAGCTGCAGTCCGGGCCTTAGGGCCTTGCATAATCTTCGCCCAGGATGCTTCCTCCGTTTTAGAGCTCGCTTTCATCTCTGTTCTTCTCTTCTCCTTCCACTCATGATCAAGCCCAGCTTTCTTCCAGGAAATCTCCTCTAACCTCCCCTTTCCCTTTGAGGCTGAGCTGCTCCGAGATCCCACAGGTCTCTGGTCTGCCCTGTCACACAGAGCTGGCTCAGAGTACAGGTGCTGCCATCTATGAGCAAAAAGAGCATTACACCCTTTCCCAGGACTCGACACAGGGAGCTGCAGAGTTTCAAACTCTGCGGGGTTTAGAATGAGCCCCAGCTGACTCCAAGTTGGTCTGTTTTCCATTTCGGACCTTAAAGCTGCAGCGGCTTTAAAACAAGGTCCCCAAACCGCTGACTCTAGTCCATCGCCCACACGCCCTAGACGGAGCCATGAAGAGAGGCGGTTCCTCCTGGTACTCAGATTCCAGCGCCAGCTAGGTGCCTGTTTGCTGAATTATAACTTAGAGTACAGGGAGAGGAGGCACTTTCTAAGAGCCAGAGCTGCCCACCAGTGCAAAGGCTGGCCTGAAATAGAGAGCACCCCATCAGCAAAAGCGTGTAAGCCACCTGGAGCCCCATTTGTCTGGAAGGTGGCTGAAGAGGAGCCTTCTGCCCTGGGGGTGGGGTGAGGGCAACTGGAACAGAAATGTCTTTTCTCCTAAAAGACTGCTCGCAGCTCACTGGGGGGACCTTCAGATTTGGCGGGAGAAACATGGTATCTGTCCAGTAAAGCCAGAAGGGTTCAAAGGGCCACCCCAAGGACAACAGTTACCATTTTCCGAGCACTTACCAGGTGCTGAGCTCTGACATACATCATCTCTCATCCTCAGAGTAACTCTGCCGGGCAGATATCATTGTCCCACTTTGTGAAGGAAGGACATAAGCTCAGAGAGGCGAAATAACGTGCTCAGGGCCACACAGCTAAGATGTCCCGGCAGCTCCCACCAAACCAAGCTGCTGCCTGCCCTACATCTTGGTCTCACCAAATCTCAAGCGATGGCTAGGCCTCTTGCTCACCAGGAGAAAACATAAAGCCTTGGTTACTCTGCATCAGAGGTTAGCAGACTTTTACTGTAAAGGACCAGGCAGTAAATATTTTAGGTTTGGCAGGCCGCATACCCTCTCTTTTTCATCTTCTTCCTTGTTTGGGTTTGGATTTTTTTTTTTTTTAACAGACTTTTGAAAATGTAAAAACCATTCTTAGCTCAGAGGCAAAAACAGTCTGGCGCCTCCCCAGGGCTGTAGTTTGCAGCCTGTAAGTTGAGAATAATGTTTATAATCTTAAGTATAGAAACTTCAGCTGGGAATGTTTAGGCCAAATGTTAGGTCCTTCAGCTGTATTTCTCCCTCTTCGGATGGCTTCCTACTGAGTCATTCTCTCTTAAAGAAGGACCAGACCTACCTCACTGCGAAATTAGGCAGCAAAATATTTTAAGAGCTGTTCATATTCTAGAAACTCACAGCTGTGGATCAAATAGTTCGACTCAGTGTTGGGAAGAGAAGAGGGAGGCAAACGTGATGGGTAGGAAGAGCCTCAAAGAAAAGACATTAAGAATCTTGGGCTCTTGTCTGAGCCCTGAACAAGGAAGGGATTTCGACTCCCACTATACCGAGTGTGGGCCCTGGACTAGCAACCTCTGTATCAGCTGCGAGGTTGTTAGCAACGCAGAGTCTCAGCCTTCACCCCAGATCTACTGACCCAGAATCTGCATTTTAACAAAATCCGCAGTTGATCTTGTGTAGGATAAGTTTCAGATGCTCTAGAACATCTTTCATGTCCAGCTGCAACATTGTTAACAAAACCCTACCCCTGAGGAGGGCTGGGGTCCAAAGATATTTTTTTATGTCTTCTTTTTTTTTTTAATTTATTTTTAGACAGAGAGGAAGGGTAGGAGAAAGAGAAGGAGAGAAACTTCAATGTATGATTGCCTCTCACACACACCCTACTGGGGACATGGCCCACAAACGGGGGCATGTGCCCTGATTGGGAACCGACCCAGCGACTCTTTGGTTCTCAGGCCAGTGCTCAATCCACTGAGCCACACCAGCCAGGGTATCTTTAAGTCTTAATATGAAGTCTCTGACCTAACATCTGTACTAGTGATCTCAAAAAGCACCCCAATTTAGGACACACAATTGGCACATCTGCCATTGGATCTTGAAATCAAACCTTCAACTGGGAGAAAAGCAGACCTGGGAAGACATGAGAAGGTGCCATGCTCCATTTTGCAACGGGGGAAACTGGTTAGAGAGGGAAATGACTTTCCCAAGACCACACTGCCCGGACAACTTAGGGGTCTGACCATGGCCAGGTTCCTTTATCTTCCCAGGCCTTAGGTTTAATAATAACTGAAATCATTTTGGTTTCAATGAGTAGCAATCAGAGGGCTTGCTGTGTGCTTTAGGAAATTCACTTGCTCTCTCTGAGTGTTAATATCCCCAGCCATGAAGTAAGGGGAGTAGGGCCAGGTGATTCCCAAAGTCCAACTCTAAAGGTCAGAACCTGGAAACTGTTTTGAGGTAAGATAGGTCTTCGGTTGAGGGTCATCACAGTCACACCAAAGTCAAGGGAACACAAAGTCAAGTCCTTCTCTTCTAAGTGAGGAAGCAGAGCAGTGACCTGGCATAAGCTCAAGGTCTTATGGCAAATGCAAAGCAGAAGCTATGCACAGAATGAGAACCAGCTTCTCTCCGCCTCTTCAGCCCGGATTTTAACCATTATCCTGTACTGATGCTGAACTGTGCAAACATATTTGCTAAATGAATGACTGAAGTATGATGCTTCCGTAAACGGGCCCTGAGCTAGAATTTGGATAACCAGCTCCCACAAAAGGCCCCCACAAAAGGCCATCACCCTCATGCGTGGCTGGTGGGGTTAAAAATGGCCGCAACCTTTCTGGGCAGCAATTTGGCAAAATGTAGCAAAAGCTGTAAAATATGGCATTTTTCACCCGGAAACTCCAAGTCCTGGTTACCCTTCTAAGAAATAGTGAGAGAAGAATAATTTATGCACTAGAATGTTCACTGAAGCATCGTGTGTTATAAACAGCCTAAATGCCTAATACTAGAGGATTAGTTCAATGAACCATGCTATATTTACACCATTAATCCAATTATAGAGAGTGATTAAAAATCAGACTGGCACTTATTTCCATAATAAAAAGGTAAAAACCTGCTTTTTTATAAGTAAAATGCATAATTTCACTTCTTTAATCCCCTGGACTATTGGAACAAAAAATTTAAAACAGCAGTAAATGTGTTTTTATCTACTTAGGTATAGTATACTTTAAAAACTTTTTTTAAATTAAATTTACAGTCCTGAATAATATGAGAAAATATTTATGTCATAATGTTAAAAGAAACAAAAAGTCAGAATAGGAAATTATAGATGCAGCATGACCACAATTATGTGGGGGTAAAAAAAAAGTGCTGAAAATATCAGGAAGGAAATGCACCCAAATGTTAGCAGTGACTATGTCTGGTCGGCAGAATTATAGAAAGCTCTTATTTTTAATATTTTTATTTTCCAAATTTCCTATCATCAACATTTGTTATTATTAGAAAAAGAAAAAAATGTCCCTGGAGGAGGAAAAAACTCCCCATAGTCCATGGGTATCCCACCCGCAGGACTTTGCTACTCCCCTCAAATTAGCTAATATTTACTGAGTAACCCACCAAGGGCCCAGCCCAGCCACAGTCACTATAGGAAGGAAATGAAGGGCCAACCTCCACCCCGAAAGCTCACATATACCACATATACATTCTTTGCTTGGCAAACAAACCAGACCCACATGACATCTTTGTTGAGTTTGGGAAGTAACAAGGCTGTCTGCTTAAAAGCAGGATCAATGAATCCACTCTCATGAATGTGGCGCCTCCATCAAAGTCCCCTGAGACACCATGGCTCAAAAACAACTCTGTAGTCCCCTCCAGAAGAGCAAATTTCAGGGATGCTTTACAGCCCAGGAAGAAAACTGCTGTCCCTCAGTCCAAGCGTTGAATGCAAGAGGCACAGAGGCTCTTTCTAAGACTGAAAAAGCAAGTCACCAGGAAGGAGTTGAATGGATGGCCTAGGAAGGAACCTAACTGGCCACGTGGCCCCAGGTGACCCCTGGGCGGGAGAGCTCACATCTCAGGGTCTCAATTTCCTCATCTACAAAATGAGGTCCATAATGACAATGTCAGGGCTTCTGAGAAGCTCAAAGAAGAGAAAATAAGTCATTTCCTCCCTCTAGGCCAAGCCTCGGTTTCCTCATCCGTAAAATGGAGTCATTATCACCTCTTGCACAAGGCTATTACGAAATTAAACAAGACACTAAAGACAAAAGGTGAACACACAGTCAGCACTCTACATACGGTGGCCACGGTTCTTACTGCTTATGCAATGGGGAACAGGATGCACAAATGAATCTCAGGCCTCAACTTCTTCATCTGCAAAGTGGGGCAACCAATTCAGTCCACAAAGACCAAATTCAGGAACGGTAGCTGAATCTCCAGCTGTTACTGGCGCAAGTATCTTAAACACTCTGACTGCTGTGGGCTCGCCCTGTGCTGGCAGACAAGCAGGCCCCGTGTTCCTGCATGGAGAACAAAGCCCTCTGACTTGAGGCCATCAGAACCAGGAAAGCCTGACATTATCCTGTCCACCCCCCAGGGCCAAGTGAACACTGGGGCCCAGAGAAAGGCATGTATTAGCACGAGTCACCCAGTACTTTGTCAGTGGTAAAACCAGGTCCACGCCCACCGCTTTTCTCTGTCGTGCCCTTCAATTGCTGATGTGGTCCCAGGCACAGGGCAGAGCAGGGAGACGGGGAGCAGAGTGCAGCAGGAACCAAGGCTGCCTGTGGTCTCCAAACTCACAAACCGCAACAGGCTGAAATACGACACACGCTCACTCAGTTCAAAGAGAGAAGATATTTTTACTTAGGCCTACACACTGGTCTCTTTCTTTCTCACCCCCTCAAAATGCCTAACTCTTGGGACTTGCATTTTCTTGCTTCTGCAGGCATTTTCTCAGAGAATAACTGTGGGGTAGGGGGGTTCACTTTTCCTGGCTTCCCCAGAAAGTCTTCCAGAACATGGGCTCACATGGTGAAAGGAGGGGGACTCAACAAGTGACCTTGGGCAAGTCTGATGTTCTCTGAAATGGAGGAAAAGCTGACCTCCCCTCTGGAGTCCTGTTGGTAGTATTACAGAAAGTATGAGTTTCAAACAGCCCGGGGAGGCCCCTCCAGGTCTCTGCTGCAGGACTGAGCTCCCAAGCCCTGCACAATGACTCATGGCCATTGCCACAAGCACAACAGAACCCCCCCCCCCCCCTCCATCAGCTCTCATGTCAGGACTAAATGGAACCTTCAGGAGAATGTTTGCGGTGATTAAGATCTATGGGTCTATAGTCAGACCTCCAGAATCCTGGCACCACCACCAAGTAGCCTCCTTACAACCCGAGGTACGTTATTTAGCTTCTCTAAGCCTCAGTTACCTCACCTGTAAAAGGGGATCCTAGGAATGGTTGTGAGGAATCCACAAAGTAATTCATGTTCCAGGGCTTGGTATGCTAAAAAGGTAGTTTTCTATGCTTATGATGCCGGTCAACTTCCCCCCGTTTTACAGATGAGGAAACTGAGGCCCAGAGAACCAGCATTTGCCCCAGGTCACTCAGAACAACAAACCCTGTGGCTCCACTCCCAAGTTAGTACTTTTAACTCCTCTCAGGGCTGTAGTCTCAGATTAGCAAGTATATACCCTCAGATTGTAGGCTTAGGCTGTAAAGCTTTCTTGAAGAAAACCAGAGGCCCCAGCCCCAGCCAAGGGCTGCAGACCATGAGTAAGTCATCGCTATGGCCTGGCAACTTCTCCTCAATGCAAGACCCAGACTACCCACACAGATGGAGTTAGGGGGAAGTGATCTGCTGGCACTGGGAACCCAGGCAGTGTGAAAGCATCCAGTCTATAGCTCTTGCTTGTAATAATTTGGCACAAGTGCACACACAGTTGTTAACCGTGGCTGCCTCTGGGGAACAAAAGGCGGTTTGGAGAGATGAAAGTCACTCGATACTCTTCTCCATGTTTGAATCTTGTTTTTTTAATTTTTAAAAAATTTATTGATTTTCTTTTCTTTTTTTAAGAGAGGGAGAGAAACACTGATGTATTGTCACTGGTTGATTTCTGTATGGGCCCAGACCAGGGACTGAACCCACAACCTTGGTGTATAGGGACGATGCTCTGAGTTATCCAGCCAGGACTGAATCTTTAGCAATATTTTTTTGCTTAAAAAAGAACAGAAAAATAACACAGCAAAACTCACAACAACAGAGCAGCTTTAACCAGTAGCTATAAGCTCTAACCAACTGAGCCACACCAGACAGGGCTGCTTTTAGATAAAATTTATAGCAGGTCCTGAGATCTTCAGCTGGGTTTCCAGAATCTGCCACTCTGATCCATCCTGGGGCGACCGCTCTGGTTCAGAACTGGATTCTCTTTCACTTGACCATCCAACAGCCGCCTTGGGATCCCCCTGCCTCCAGTTGAGTCCTTGCCAACGCATCTTCTACATCAGCCACCAGAATGAGAGTTTTTATCACTGCTCTGGCCAAAAAGCTTTCTCAACTCATTGCCTTTAAAATAAAGTCCAAACTCTTAGTTCACAACCTAGCTCCATTGTTATTACAGTCTCCACTCCACCACTCTACCCTTCCCCCATTCTCCATTCTAGCCATGTGGATCGCTCAGAAAACCTCAGTGTCTTTGCACAAGCTCTTCTGGTTTCTTAGAATGTCTTTTCCCTCAATCCCTTTATCTCCTGGGAAACTATAACTCATTTTTGAGGACTGGGTTGCCCAGACAAACTTAGCCACCCCTCTTATGGGCTGAAGTAACTATCAGTATCACACGATGGTGTCGACCATTACAGGTGGGAAGTATCTTGAGGACAGACAGCTTTGTCCTCCTCAGTGGCTCTTGGGTCCTCACAGGACAAGGCACTAGACCTGAAGAGTACCGAACTAAGGAAGCAGGGAGGAAGGAAATGCCATGGGAGGCAAACCCTGCAGCCTCCCCTCCAGGGAGCTGTCTGCTCTCCCAAGTTCACATCAGTCCCTAATAAAAAAGACTGGGAAATTCTGGAGTAAAGTTTCCTTCCCTGATTCACATGGAAACCTTCTTTGCTGCTGTGTAACTCACCCTGGTGCCAACTCAAGCTCCCCCCGCTGTTTACAGTCTCCTTGGCATTTATAAATAGTGAGGCCTCAGAAGGGAAAATGGAGTTTCAAGGGAGCCGGATGCCAGCCCCCCCACCTTTCCTACTCTGTTCCAAGCCTCTTCCCCTTAACCTCCCCAAGAAACACCAATCAGCAGCCCCATGTGTGTACGGGGGAGGCAGTACTCGGTCCCTTAGTGAATGGAACACTCAAGAAAGAGTCTAAGGTCCCACCAGCTAGAGGGAGTCAGCTAAGAGCGAACCAGAACTGGGTCCCAGGCCTGCCCCTTCCTCACTGTGTGACTGACTATGAGACTGTCACAAATGCCCAGGGCCCTTCAGTTCTCTCAACTGTGGAATGCAGTTGGGGTCAAACCTCAGGCTATGCTCACAGTAAAGTGGATGCAGCACAGGGTGACGGTGTCCTGGTCAGAAATGTGGTTCTGGGAGAACAGGATAGGCAGAGTTAAGTCTTTCAGAAGTGCTCCAGGCAGAACAGAAGCAGGACCTCCCCCACAGCCCTGCCTTCCACAAAGCCCCTGCTACCCCCAGCACAGGCCCCGCTCTGGGCAGATGAGGGGCCGCAAAGCATGTTCCCTGCCCACCCAAAGCTTCTGAGGGCTCAAGCTTGCCCTTCGGCATGGCCCAGGGCAGCCTGCTTGCACTGGAAGAGCCAGACATTGCCGTAATCAGGTCTGGGGTGATCAGACCTGAGAAGAGATGGGGGCCCAAGGAGAAAGGGAGATTCCAATCACTGTCTTCAGCTCTGAAAGGAGTTTGCCTGTTAGTCAGGGAAATGGACAAACAGTGCGGAGGAGACAGCACCTCCAGGGAGCAAATGCAAGGTTTCAGACGAGTACAGGGGAAACTTTCTAACAGTGCTGAGTCCAGAAAGAGGAAGGAGGCAAAGGGATCCCCATCGCCCAGGATGAGCAAGCAAAGGCACTATTACCCTTCAGTCAAGGATCCGTGGAGCGGGTTCCTCTGCGGAGCCACCGCCCACACCTTGGGCGAGCAACTACCTGCAAGCCCGGGTCAGATACCACGAGCGCAGTGGTGACCCGGGGCCCAGTTCCGCCAGCTCTGGGGGCAGGATCAAGGTTGGCTCAGATGCTTGGGGCAGAGCGGGGCCCGTGGGTGGTGGCCTGACCCCCCTTCTCTCCAGCCCTAGCCCCCCAACCCAAACTTCCTTGGTCCTCTGGAAGACGTGCTGGGTTAGAGAGGAAGCCGTTTTCCAACGGTGCCCCAGGCGGAGCTCCGGGCACCGGGGAGCTGGGAACGGGAGGGGAGGGAGAAGAAGGACCCAGATGGTCGAGATCCCCAGATCCCCGGGGCTGAGGCCGCCCCCTTCCCCTACCTGCTACTGCGGCGCTGGCGACGGCTGCTGGGTCCAGCTGTGCTCAGCTGGTTCCGGGCGGAGGGGCGGGAGCGCTGCGGTTGCTCGGCAGAGACGGGCAGAGCACCAGCCGGAGCCGCCTTCGGGGCGGGGCGGCAGGGATAGGGGTGTTGAGGGGGAAGGGAGGGGGAGGAGCACCGGCCCCTCCCCTAGGCTGCCCCGGGAATGGCGACTCTGCCTTCAGGCTAAGCTTCTTTGAGTGTACTACAAGTCGCTTTACCAACTGCTCGCTACTTGCCCGAGGAAGGCATCAAGCTCCCTGCTTTATTTGAGAGGAAACTGAGGCACACAGGAGAGAGCTGCAGGAGCCTGGGGTCGGGGGTCGGAGAGAAGACCCAGCGGAGCACAGGGAGGGGGGGGAAAGGGGGGTGGCCTGGGGTCGGAGCGCTCCGTGGGGGTGGGCAGCGTGCCCTGTTGCCCTAGGACCTGCAGAGGCTTATTTCAGCCCGGGTGAGGTCCGACCTGGGGAGGCAAAGCCCTCAGCAGCCGAAAGGGACTACTCGCAAAAGCAGGGAATGTCTGCAAAGAGCGGCTAGACCCACTGAAAGGAGTAAATGGGAAGGATGATTCCCAACTTCATTCAGAACCAAGAAACAGGAAATGCCAACGCGCATCCCTGTCCTTAAATGAAAACAGTGATCGGAGGCTTTGCAGTCTGGCCGCAGGGCTGGAACTCCTGACACTAGTCCTGGAGCTTTAGGCAAGCGACTTAACCCATAAAAGTCTCAATTTCCTCTCTGTAAAGCTGCGTCTTGGTGGGGCTGTTGGGAAGACTCCGTGAGAGAAAGACTCTGCACAATGGCAGGTACTGTGCGTTCTCTATAAATGGAAGTTTTTGCTAGTGTGATGGCAGATACTATTTTAGGTGAGTCAGCAAATCCACACTGTCAGAGAGATGAATGCAAGGGAACGTAAACAAGTGTCCTTTTATTTTTCTCAACAAGCACCTCACATGCATTTGAGAGAGAGCCATTTGTGACAGAGGGGGCCTGTACAGCTTCCCAACAGCAAATGTGGGTTCCCCCGGCTCTTGCAGCTGCTCCATGGCTCCAAGTCAGGAGACTCACACAACAGGAGCCTGGACCAGGTGACCAAGGTGTCCCTTCTCAATGTAGGTGCTGGTAGCAGCCCCGTGTTTTCAGTTGGGTTAACCCTCCCTCTAGCACAAGATAAAATGCACCAAGTCAGTCATTGCGGGGTGCTGGGGATCAGTCAGAAAAGGAAAGAAGCAGGAACAGAGCGCTCAGTTCCTGGTTTTCCCACTGAGTGGCAGCCAGGAAGGCACAGGGGCTGGGGAATCCCAGCCTGGCCCTTCCTCCGGTCCTCTCTCTTTGTACAACACTTGGCATTACAGGGACCATTTCTTGAACACTTTGTGCCATGCTCTGGGCTTCCCTTCCCCCCCCCCCCCCCGCACACGTACATGCACACACACACACAATGCAGGCATTGCCATGTGCAGTTTTCATTTGAGGAGACCAAGGCCTAGAGAGGGTTTTAAGTAGCTCTGCAAGTTCACACGAGTGATACCACACGTGCCTG
Source organism: Macrotus californicus (assembly GCA_007922815.1). Taxonomy (NCBI): domain Eukaryota; kingdom Metazoa; phylum Chordata; class Mammalia; order Chiroptera; family Phyllostomidae; genus Macrotus; species Macrotus californicus. The sequence goes on from VMDR010001731.1 coordinate 57,708, forward strand.
GGTCTTTGGCCCTCTCTCCCTTGCTCAATGTTCTTTGTCACACTCTGCCGTCCTTCCTGACTTGGGAAACTGTCCGGTTCCAGTTTCACTCAGAACTAAAGCAGGATGCCCACCCTCCAGGGAGGCTCATACCATCTCTCTGCCATCCTCTGCTTTTTTCCAGAGGCTTCCTGGGACCCACTGTGGGGCAAGTGGGGAGAGAAGCAGAAATGCAGACTGTTTGGCTCTGAGCTCTTTGATTACAATCTCTGGCGTACACATGTCCTGTTATTATCTAACATATCATTTCCAACCCTGGCAACTTCTCTGAGGCAAAGATAAACCTCTGAATCTGTGTCTCCATTAAACTGGAGAATAGCATACTTGGGTGGAGGAAACATTAGAGAACATCTGGTCCAACCCCTCATTGTAGAAATGGGGAAACTGAGGCCAAGAGAGGCAAGGCTTGCACACATAACACTGTGATTGCTTCATTCAATACTAGAAAAGCCTGTAGCCTAGGTTGTCACCAGAAAATCATTTAAAATAATAATGATGACAATGATGATAAGTATTTGTTACAAATACTTATATTGGAGGGCCAACCAAAGTCCTAGTGCTTTGCTTTATATATCAACACGTGGGTTTCACAGCTGGTCAAGATAGATCTTGGCCTGACCTTTCAGTCAGGGTTAAGTCAGCCTTGCATGGATGCTTAGAAGTCCCTTCTGCCTTGGTGTCTTATTCTTATTCCTTTCTACACTCCTTTCTGTACTCCTCTCCCCATTGGGTCTAGGCATCAGTGAGGCCTATCTGCCCTGCACCTTCAGAGTGAATGTCTTCTTGTTCTTGCTGATTTGGGTCTCCGTTCATGGAAGAGCTCTGATGCGTCCTTTCGCCAGAAGACCACCTCCTCCCCGAGAGTGAGGAATTGGGCCACACCCAGGCCATCAGTAGACAATTTGGGGATGCCTGGTCCCTCTTCTGAGAAGGCCTCTTCGCACCCATAGGGATGGCCCTTACTTGGCACCCATGTTTGCATTATAACCCCCACCCACCCCAAATACATTTGACAGCATTAGGAGAAGTCACCGGAGCCAAGCTGGACTATCAGAATTTAGAATTAGAGTTTGGGACATGACAATTTTGAATAATTAACTAGGCCTGTGTGAGGACTGGTCATCTCTGAAGGCTAAGGCCACCATTCTCAAGTGGGCATTGTCCTCAAAGAAAGCCAGTGTGAGCCTCACTAAATGCCTAGGTGGATATGGAGAAACTCAGAGTGGAGAAGGCTGGACTGGCTGGGGGAGACTTCTGGATCCGTGGGTCTTTTTTGGGTGCAGACCTCTCCTGGAGCTAGCTTCGGAAAGGATAAGTATTTATTGAGCATCGAATGCCTTATAGCAAGTTCCCAGAAGCAGAGCACAAGACAGAAATTTTGTGTTAAGGATTAATTGAGGGGGTTCTATCGGGAGAGCTTGGAATATCTCCGGAACCCTAGGGCATGGATGCAGCTGGGCCTCAGGGTCAGACCAGAAGCAGGACCTGAGTACTAAAGGAAACCCAGAAGGTACTCTCACCCCATCTTTCTCCATTGCCCATCTTATTGTTGCTCTGTCTCACATCAGACAAGCACTATCAGCAGGGAGCTGAAATCTTTGTCTGCGACCTACAGGCTACAGGTCAGAGGCCTACCTTTCAGCCAATTGACTCTAGCGGGAGGGGCGGGGTCACACTGCACAAACCGGGCTGCTCACAGCGGAACTTACTTACGGATAGAGAGAAAAGGGGAGGGGCACCAGGCAAAGAAGACAGCTTCACTGTGCAGAAGGAGCAGCGGTGTTGAAAGGAAGGAAAGCAGAACGGAGGTGAAGAACAGGATGGCATCTTCTGCTAAGGACATTTAACAAGCAAAGGTGTGCAAGTTGGAGGAAGACAAGCCTGGAAGAAGGGAAGGAGCCTGTTAATGGCTCTGGCCTGGGTCCCTTCAGTGGTGTGCAAGAACCAGCTTGCAAAAGCTGCTTATTAAATTTCCAGGATTTTTTCTTTCCTTCCTTTTTTTTTTTAATTGTTGTTCAAGTACAGTTGTCTCCATTTTCCCGCCACCACTTTCCCCTGCCTCACCCACCCCCACCTCCCACCCTCCATCCTACCTGCCTTTGGCTTTGTCCATGGGTCTTTTATACATGTTCCTTTCAGGAATTTTGAGAGCTAGTTGTTAAACACAGCCTTCAACAAAAATTAATTTACATGAACTCATAATGAAATAAATTATAAAATAAAGCTAATACCTCCTCAAAACTTATCACCTCCTAATTATTTTTACTATATTGTTATCTATGCTCTTAAGGTTATTTTAGCTATTTATCTATATAGTAGAAATACCATATAATGGCATACTATTGCATATCACTTCCCAATTCCACCTTCAGTAACATCGCACTGGCAACCTGAACTCAGCCACAGGGCGAGTATTCATACCACAGAAGTCAGCAAAGACTACGGATTAGGGCTTCCCTTCACCCTGACCCCCGAGCCTGCTGTTTAACATTTACCAGTGCACCACTACCCAGTAACCCTGGGCTTCCCCCGGCATCCCTCTAGCATTGAGGTTGCCTGTTTATGTGTATTTCTCCCTCACTGGCTGGGAGCTCAGAAGGAGAAAGTGTCTTTGCTTGGTTTTCTAATACATCCGCAGTGTCAAATAGTGCCTAACACAGAATGGATGCTTGGAAAATTTTTATTGAATTAATCAGTAAATGAGGGAAATGAGAGCTGAGTTTGATCAGATAATGTGAGCTGGGACGCATCAGAAGGACTCAGGAGAGGGCTGTGCTTTGAATTCCAAGAGCTGCCAATCGTAATGTCTTCTGATTCTCTGGGCAGGAACATGTTTGTCCCATTATTTTAATGAGAACTTAGAAGTATGGGTTCCATACAATCAGCTCAGCCATAAAACCCACAGCTGGTGAATTTCCACATGGCTGGATTCCTAGCAGGCACGATTCCACAGCTGTGCTCCATAACACGCCAGCCAGACGCCGGACAGCGTGAGCCTCACGGAACCAGCAAAAGCACCCAGACCCCTTCCTTTTCCTACCAGGCTCATCCCTGCTGGCCGCAGCTACACACAGCTGGCCCTATGATGGTGGAACTTACCATAATAACAACTAAAATTGTAATTATAATGACTTTTTAAGCACTTATATACTGGCTGCATTATTATCTCAATTAAGCCTTTAGGTTAGGTATAATCTTCAATATTTCGAATAAATAAACAGGCTCAGAAAAGGTAAGTAACCTACTTATTAAGCATCCAGATCTGGGTGAGTGGTAAACTGGGTTGTGAACACAGGTCTGTTGCCAAAGCCCAGCGCCTTTCAACAGCAAAAGTGAAAGAAAGAGGAAGGTAAGGCTTCTTCCATGCCTCCCGTTCAGGAGGATCAGGAATTACTTAATTTCAGATTAACAATATTAGAGTCTGAGGTTAGCCCCTTCCCTCTACACTTCATGTACTGATTTATGGCAAGCCACTGTTTCTTTATACAGGAGTTATTTGGAGTTGTTTAAGAAATGTAGACCTATTTTAAAGAAAGATTATAAACTCCTGTGCTACAGAAATAAAAACAAAGTTATTCATAAAACCCCTTAAACACACATGCCAAAAACAATTTTGAGGCAGGGCTATTTTTGTATTCTTTTATATCTACCCACAAAAGAAGTTCATGTTTTCTATCTTTCCTTACTTCTTATTTACTTACTGCTTTTCTGAGCACCAGCTATGTGCAAGCCCTGTCCTTGGGGCTAAGGGCATGCAAATGAATCAGCCATAGACTCAGTCTTTGCAGGGCCTATGGTCAAGGAAACAGACATTTACAATAGGGTGTTATGGGAACTAAGATAGAGGAGGCTCTGGTGGGGATGGGATGAGAGGCTGGAGGCACAGTCAGGGTCCAAGGAGACTGCAAAGGAAGAGATAAGCAGGGCCTTGGAGGATACCCCTCTGTGCCTCATTTTCTTGATCTGATCATCACGTCCATCTCAGAGAGTTGTGGGAAAATGAAATTGTCCCTGTCACCTGCTTGCCACAAAGAGTGGGGCATAAAAAGGGCTCTGTAAACAGTAGCTGGTAATCATGGAAATGCTGTAGGTAAAGGCATGGAGGTGTTAAGAAGAGTGAGCCTGTCCCGGAGTGTCTGGAAGGCAGGGTACATGGACTGAGTTATGGAAGATGAAACCGGACAGCAAGAGGACTTTGGGGCAGCAAGAGGACCATAGGTTTTATGGGGGCCTGCTCCAAGCCTTATCTCCTTCAAATCTGACAACAAACTCCTCAGGCTGAAGGACTCTCACTCCCAGTTCACAGATGGAGAAACTGAGGATCAGCGAAGTAAAGTCACTTGCTTACAGAGCACAGCTGGGAAATGGCAGAGTTGAGAACCCAGATTCACTGCAAAGCCACTGCCTCCCACGTGAGGCTGAGAACATGTCAGACTGAAGGGATGGGGTTAGGGGGAAGCTGTCAAAGGTTCTCCTGCAGGAGACTGACACTGTTGGAGCCAGATCAAGTAGTTTCTGCTGAGGGGCACAGGGACCCGCTGGCCTCCTCGCAGCAGGGGCCTGCCAGGGATTTAGCAGGGAGAGCTAGCTTTTGTTCTGGATGAATCAGCCCAGCTGTTTCTGAAAGCCCCACCCCGCTCTTCTGGGCTCAGTGGACCAGAAGGCATTCAGCTGTCCCTGAAGGTCACCAGTGGAGTGGGAGGGGCCAGTACTTGTACATTGGACTGCAGCATTTACAGAGTTATATTATCACAACACGGAACAATGGGCTTTTCAAAAGTTAATCTCCCTTCTCCGCTTTCCTCCTCTCGTACTTTGCTCCTCCTTTCCCTTCTCCCCAGACTTTTGGGCTTCCCTTGTTCTTTTCTTTCCTCTTCCTCATTTCTCACCACCGTTTCAGTGGTGGCTGCACTTTGCTTGGAGTCCAGATGTCCTCACCCAAGGAGTCAGGACCTCCAAGTCTAGTCCCTACCTGCCTCCTCCTTACAGGATGATCCTGGGCAAGTCACACTCCTCTCAGCCTCCACGGTCTCATCTGCAAAGTGGGACAACAGAGGTGACGATTTCTAAGAGAGGTTATGCCTGGCTCATAAAACCAGGAGTTTTTCCAGGCCCTGGTTCTCCTGCACTGGGCTCAGCATGCATGCCCTGCCCAAGGAAAGACAGAGGGCATCTGCCTATAAGGTCTAGTAAACTGCCCTTCAAAACACTTGACTTTACGTCAAGTCACTCTAGGTTGTCTTATTTTACGTCTGTAAAGTATAAGAATGTCTTCAAAAACTCACAGAGCAAATGCAATCACTTTGAGTCTATTTTTTCTCAAATCCAACCAATGGCTTGAGAACCCAATGCCTGATTAAGAGAAGCTTGATGTTTTCTGCGTGGGGCTTTCTTCTTCCTCTGAAGGCTCCCACACTCAGAGGCTGATGCAGCCCCAGCAGGGGGTCAGTCGGCACCCATACCAAGCAGGCAATCTGGAGTGTTGCTTTCTCCCCGTGCACCAGTCTTGCCGTTTTGACCCTGACCTCAGTCAGATGACCCTACAGGCCCAGTCCCTGGGCAGGCGTCAGGTGTCTCCGGAGCCGTCCAGTAGCCTCACCGCTTGGCCCAGACCCTGCACTCAGTTTCTCACACAGCCGTTCTCCAAGCTGCAGCCTGCCAGGAGCCCTGTACGAAAATGTGCCTGCATATACACCCTTAGGGACTCCAAACCTCCCCCATTTTTGTCTCCTGGTCCCCTACATGTCCCCCTGCAGGGACGAGGGAGCAACCTTTAGGTAGTTAAAAGTGAGTTACTGTAAAAGGACATTTAATTTCATCTTTCCCTGGAGTAAAAAAAGAAAAAGTTAAATCTTCAGCGGGCAACCTGTGCCACTCTCTGTTATTCAATTTAACCATGGCATGGAATACACTGATACAGTCTGGTTTTAGGGGTCCCGTGGAAAGCTCTGGGAGCCTTCTCTGCCAAGGCCAGGGGTTGGTAAGCTCTGCATTTTATCACCAGTCAGACAAATGCCAAGTTTCTATAGCCTGGTCTTCGTGGCCACACGTGATCTGGACTCGCTTTCTCTCTCCAGGTTCATCGTGTCCCACCCGAACTCTGCACCCCTCTGACCCCCCTGCAGATCCTGCTTTCTGTCACCTTGACACCTCCGAACCTGTGTACCCCAGCTCTGTCTCTTAGGATTGCCCATCTCAGCCTATTTAACTCTCCCTTACCTTTGCAGACTCAGTTTTCAGGGCACCTCCTTGGCAAAGTGTCCCCCACCTCCTCCCGAGTATGTCATGTTGGCTGCCCCTCTGTGCTCCCATAGTCCCCTTCGATGACTCCATCCATAGCACTTCCTGGACCATCCTGCCAAAATGGGTTCCCCTGCCCTCTAATTCTTCATCCCAGAACCCTGTTAATTCCTCTGTAATTGGTGGTATTTGTAATGGTTTAGTTACTGGGTTGTTTCCTGTCTCCTGGACTAGCCTGTGGGCTCCCTGAGGGCAGGGCCAGATACCTCCCTCTCTACTGCCTGTGAAGGTGCCCAGCACAGCACCCTGGACAGAGCAGACCCTCAACACACACGTCTTGAACTGAAATGGCACTTTGTCACAGTGTGTTATAGTCACCTGGATGCTTCTAGCTCTACCAAACCCCCTGTGCCCAGCACAGAGCTTGGCACACAAGAGGAGACTAGACAATGTGGAATAAGTACATACACAAATGCACTAAATGGAAAAAGAGAAGGACTAATGTGAAGGCAGGGCAAACAAGTGATCACATAAAGGGGTCCTGCATAACCGTTCTGAAACCAGTTAATAGCTGTCACTTTCACTGTTTGAAATAAACGTAAGCCTCCTGTCTTGCTTCTGTTCACTTGTACTGCTGAAAAAAATGAATAATGGAGTTGGTTAAGGCTAACCTTTAAAAAACAATCACCACAGAAATCTAATGACTGGAGTAGCCTTTTAATGAATAGGCAAGACATCGATATCAATTTACATTAATTAGTAAGGCTAAGATACCCTCTCAAAATGTCTGCTTCCTTAACCTCCTAGATTTGTATCAAATATCACCTGTTGGTGTTTCCGAGTTTCATATTTTGAAAAAGTTTGAGTCACTGTAGCAACAGTGAACCATGTGTGTGTGTGTGCGTGTGCGTGTGTGTGTGCGCACATGTGCGTGTATATAAAGGGGAAAGTACTGTTTCTTTTCTACCACTCACACAAGACTTCACTTCTGGCACCAAATAGATGGGTATTTTTTTCCTACACCAACCAATTCTGTGACACCAGTGGGTGACCTACAATTCAGTTCAATGCTAACCTATCTACCTGGAAATAGCATCAGATCCCACATGTCAAGGGCTCTGTCCCAAAAGATTGTCCCCACTCCCCCTTCAGATGCCAATTGCAAGTCCAGGCCTCCAACACCTCTGACCCATGAGCTATAAATCAAGGGTTCCCAGGACCCCTTCTTGGGTTTCCTCATTTGCTAGAATGGCTCATAGAACTCGGGAAAACTATTTACTTAGTAGGGCACCAGTTTATTATGAAGGAGAGAGCTCAGGAACAGCCAGTGGGAAGAGGTGCACCGGGCAAGGTGTGGAGGAAGGGGTGTGGAGCTTCCATGCCTCTCTGGGCGTGCCACCTCCGTGTGCTCAGCAACCCAGAAGCCATCTGAACCCCGTAGGTCAGAGATTTTTATGGAGGCCTCATCACATAGGCATGATCAATGATTAACGCGATCCCCAGCTCTTCTCCCCTCCAAGCTTCTAATCACGACTTGGTCTTTCCGGTGAATAGACCCCGCCCTGCAGATATCTAGGAGTCCACCAAGAGTGTCTTCACTAGAACAATAAATGCTCCCGTCACCCACGAAATTCCAAGGAATTTAGGAGTTCTGTGTCGGGAACAGGGGTCAAAGACCACCTATTAGAACAAAAGATGTTGCTTTTATCACTTAGGGAAATATCACAGTGTTTGTTCCATAATAATACATATTTAAATGCTTATGGTATTAAAAACACAGTCATACTTAAGTGTCTTCAATACTGTCTTTAGCTCTAAGTAACCATACTTCCCCAGCTTCCTAAAGTCAGAGCAGAGCACCCGATATGAGACGGACAACAATCAGAAACTTTAAACCTGGGACTGCTCTAGAACACTCTGGATGGGTAGCCAGCACAACCATAAGTATTTCGACTTTTACATCGTTTGTGATCATCATATTTAAATAATTGTACATCGGGTTTTTTCTCTCATTATATTACTTAGCAAACATTTCTCCAGGTTGCAATAACCTCTTTATATTTCCTCCCCAAGGTCATTACCCGCCTAAGCCGCTGTTTTCTCACCTGTAATCACTTCATCTCCGATGATACCTCCCGCAGAGCTCTTGGGAGAAGGCATTCTAGTAAATTCGAGAGTGTAGGCTTTGGGGTCACACACACTTTTGTGGGACTCTGGCTCTGCCACTGCTTTGTTATGTCACCTCTGATCCTCAGCTTTCTCATCTGTAAATTAAAAACAATAATGCCTCATGCAGAGAGTTGGTGTACAGGTTAAATGGTTTTTTTAAAAATGAATGTGTAATATTTATTCCAGTGCTTGACACATAGTAGCTCTTAATAAACAGTGGCTGACATTATTAGGGCTGTTGTTATACTGCGCTTTTCCATCGAGTTCATATGTCGTCACTTAACCCTTACCAAATGGCTTCCTATCCCTCACTCTTACAGGTAATTCTACAGTGCGCATTCTCAGGCACACAGCTTTTTCTTCCCCCCAAATCCCCTCTTTAGATTAAACTCCCAGGACGAACCAGTGCGACCACTCAGTCTTTGGCTCTCTCTGCCTGCCGAGCTCCTGATTCTTCCAGAGCCTCACCTTCAGAGAACCTTCTTGACCCCCAAAGAGAATGAATCTCCCTGTCACTTTTTAGCTAAAACGTCCCCTCCCTCTAATCCAACTTCCTCATGGCGCCAGAAGGGTGTTGCTGGAACACATGTTCTCTGTGGGAAAACAGTCTCTTAATGACAAACGAGACTGTAACTTGGTACAAAGATAAGCAATTAAAATACTTGTCGTTCTCTTTGATCCAGGAATTCCACTTCCAGGAATTTTTTCTACAGAGGTACTCAAAAAGGTACAAAATGAAATATCTAAGATTTTTAAGGCAGCACTGCTTATAGTAGTAAAAAATTGGAAGTCACATAAATGTTCATCAATTGGGGATTATTTGAATAAATTATGTAACATGCATACGGCAGACAGGTAAAACTCTTTATGTAATAAGATGGGACATTCCCAAGCTATATCTCTGTTTTTCAGTGAAAAAAGCAAGGTACAAAGCAATGTGTATGGCACGGCAGCATGCGTGAAGAATAAAAAACAGCAGAAGAGATGCACCTTTGCTTATACTTGTGTAAAGCACTTTGGAAGGACACATAAGAAACTTGTAACATCAGTCGCCTCTGGGGAGAGTACTGGTGGCTGGTAGATAGGGACAGAAAGGAGATTTTTCTGTGCATACCCTTTGCTGCCTTTGAATTTTAAACTATGTGACTGTTTTATGTCTTGAAAATAGTAACAATAGCAAACAGAAAACACACTTGTGGAGACACCAATATATTGCGATACATGCTTGTTGCTAAAGGGATGGCAGGAGAATTCATCTTCTGGAGAAAACTGCTCCTGTGTTACGGAAGAAAACCTTCTAAGGGCCTTTTGGTTGTGCAAAGCCAAAGCCTGGAGCTCAGTCTGGAGCGGAAAGGTTCAAACCATCAGAAAGTAAAGGATGATCTCTTCGGGTGAAAAGGTAGTTCTGATTTTAAGTGATTCTTCATTTCCTCAGGGGTGGACCCGAGAGAGAGAGAAGTTGGGGGCATTGGGAAGTAGGAGGAGATAAAAGGAAAGAGAAGGGACTAAATAAGAATAAGCAACAAGAACGGGCCTCCAGCACTGAGAAGCTCTCTATAAAGGTACAGGGCTGAAAGCTTTTAGAATAAGTGACTGGGCGAGGAAGCCAAATCTTGCTAGGACACGTGTGGCCGGATGTGAAGGCTCGGACTGTTTTCACACTAAAATAGTTTGAAGTTGCCTTCCTTTTCTTGCCAACCTACCACAACTGTTTTTCCTCACTTACTGTGCAGTTTGAATGTTGAGCCCTCCCTACCCTTAAAAAAGGGAAACCTCATTTTTGGTTTGTTAGTATTAATTTCTGATGAATCAGGCTCTAGGTTTACTAGAGCAACAGTTTTCTGTTAAAGAACTAAAGAAAAACACAGGAACTAGCAGAGAGGGAGAAGGAAGCACTGCGGAGGAGGCCAGAAAAAGGGGAAAGATTTTCTTAAAAGTAGAAGGAAGTCAGAGAATAGGAAGAGGAGAGGGAAGTGACAAGGACCCCACTGACTTGGGAGTGAGTCTGGGGCAGTTTACCAAAAAGGAAGAAGACATGAAGCTCAACTGAGCCAGGTGAGTGGAACTTGCAAAGAAGGCTTCAAGGGACATTGTTTGAACAACAAGGGGACCAGGGAAGAACCACGTCATTGTCACAGATCGTTCAGCCATGACCGGAGAGAGAACTTCCTGTTACCTACACCAAACTTCCCCATATACATTGTTCCTCCATGGGCAGCTGGTGAACAGGTCACTTCATTAGCATTGATAACTCACTGCCCGGCGGGACAGATGCCCACCCATGCCATAGAACTTCAACATGAACCTGCTCCATTACTCCAGGTGACAATGCCCTAGGACAAAACCTATAAGCCCAGACCAAGGGAATGGGGCCCTGAACCCAGTGGAGTGGTGACAAGAAAGCTCTGAGCATCTGTACCTGGTGGGGGGAAGGGAATGAGTCAAGTAGGAGACAAAGTGCAAGCTCAAACCCCCCTGACATGGGACAGTGGTTAAAGACACTGCTGTTATGTATAGATAGGGACAATCTGGGTAGCAGTGTCTGGCAGATCTGACATTACTCACCTGCTCAAAACTTTCTAAGGGCTACGCTCCACCTCTAGGGTAAATTCCACAATTTTCAGCCTGGCGCATCACTTAGGATAGGCTAAGTGAGCCTGCAGTAACACATTAACCCCCAAAGCCTAATGGTTTAACACAACATGAATTTATCTCCTGTTCATGGAACATATCCCATGAATATGCTCCACAGAATCACTCATGGACCCAGAATGATGGAGGGGTCACCGTCATGGATCTATACCACTTAGAACATGTGGCCTCCTCAGTCACTGTGGCAAGGCAGAAAAGCTAAGGGAGAGCTTGCTTTTTTATACTTTAGCCCCGAACTGACACATGTCACTTCTACTTACAGCATGTTGGTGAAATTAGTCACATGGTTCCCTCCAACTACAAGGAGACTGGGAAATGTAGGGAGTGGATGGATATTTGGTGAGCAATAAATCTCCAAACTCTTAGTGATCTAGCCCCAGGGCCTCATCCAGCTTCATTTCCTGCCACTGCCCTGCTTCTCAACTCATAATGCACCTCCGGTCATGGGAGTCTTCTCTCAGCTTCTCAACCATTGCTCCCCCTTTGCTTATGCTGGTTCCTGAACATAAAATGCCCCTTTTCACCTTTCCCACCTGCCAAAATTCTATTTCATGGAAGCCTAGCTCAAAGTAATTGATTTTCAGTTCAGCCACTTATCTGTCTGGATACTACACTTGTCACAGAACAGACCTGGGGGGTGTGAATGATATACTACTACTGAATGGACCCACCCTTGTTCTCCGAGGGGACCCCCCTCCACCCCGTACTAGGTTCGCCTTGCCTGCCGCCAGGGAAAGACGTCTCTCAATGCCAGAGATTGGTGAAAAGGAAAGGAATTATTTATTCAAAGAGTTATACAAACTTAAGAGTAATGACTTAATGTCTTCATTAAAAATACTAAAGTCCTTTAGAATACCCACAAACACACAGTCCCTCCTTCTCCCTCTGCCCAGTCCGGGTACCGTATCTCAGGGAAAGACGTAGAAGTCCGTGGCTCAGGCAGCCCTTCAGTTCCAGCACCATCAGCTGCGTCGCCGTCATGATCTCCAGTTAATCCAAACCCACATGACACCTCCTGGACCACCAGCAAGAGTCCTTTCACCCCTTTTCTTCCAGGCAAAGAAGATAACTGCTTCCTGCTTCCTAAGCCATGTGGCAAAAAGGGAGCATCCTAAAGCCACGTGGTTCTTCTCTGCCCAAGCCGCATAGTCCCAAAAAAACCCTGCATGACTGCCGAACCTGTGTTTAAATCCCAGTGCCAATCTCCCTCTGCCGCACCATTTCTGACTTTGCCCACAATTGGCCACAGCTGCCAGCATTCCTGTATTTTTTTTCCAGCTTTACTGGCTGCCATAGTAAGTCTGGGCAGGTGTGGCCCTGTGGTGTGGAGCCAACCATCTCCAAGCTCTTATGCAGGCTCTGTAACCAGGGGGAGTTGCCTCCTAGTTACATCATGGGTTGAAGTCACTCCCATCCCCCTGGATCAGAGCATGGCCACAGCTATTTAACATATCTATGAAACCAGCTAAAGGTTATAGAAATGTTAAAGGACCGTTCTAGAGGTTATCTGCAAAACTGTTACTATTCAAAACAACTCTCAATGGCCCTGCTCCATGCGTCCCTCCCCCAGCTCAGACTTGTGGGGGTGAGGACATCCTATATATTTTTTTTTCTAATATTTCCTGGACACCGAGTTCTGGACCCATCACAAATCCCTATTTGGGGTCCCCCCTTGGCTGCACCCTGTTACATACTTCCATCAGCAGTTAGGGTCATGGGACTGACTTCCTGGCACCATTCACAGAGCCCGTCACACAGAGGACACTAAATAAATATGTGTCAAATAAATGCCTACTTTAGAATTTTCCGAATAATACTTTGTTTGTCTTTGTCCACACCCATCTGCCCACCCTCCCCTCCCACAGGTTGTGTGCTCTGGATGGTACAGACTGGATGCTATATCTCCATTTCCCTGTTACCTACTGGCACTGGAAATTTTTTCAGTGAATGTTTGGAGGAGAATTGATTAATTTGCCTTCTATTTACTTTTGAATAGTGATTTAAAAATAATTGCAAATGAGTCTTTTAACAATGAAATCAGCTGTGTGTGTTATCCTTCAATTTAAAAATTTACTCTAAAAAAACAAGAATTGAGAAGCAAAAAAGGGAAGTATTTAGAGAGTAAATTGCACAAACACAGAGGCACTTCTGGAACATGCAATCACCGGTGTGCGAGTTTTGTAACAGCAGCTGTTGACAAAAGTATTAACTTTCCTTTGGGCGAAGTAACAGCTGGCCAGAGCTGGCGAAAGCAAAAGGGACCCCAAGGGTAGAAACATCCTGGCCTCAGGATCCAGGGGGATCAGGGCTGTGGGGAACACACACAGCCCTCTTTACTCCTCTCATCTGTTTTTCTAACATATACTTCATGGTTCCCTCTCACTAAAAAGCAGCTTTCTTTACTTCTCAGAAAACAACCATTTGAACTTGAAACATCAACCAACATCTGGGAGTTTCCAATTCCCTCCCAGGGAGCCATATTCTTTGACCCAGTTTCAAGACCCTGGAGAAGGACTCTGATCGGCTCAGCTTGTTCAGCTGCTCCAATCACAGGAGGCCAGAGAGGAAAATGCCCAGGCATGGCTATTTTCCACCATGGCCATGATGCAGGAACCAGGCACCAGAACAGGGGCTGGGAAGAAAAAGCAATTACGGCTCACTGAAATCAGGAGGGAGAACAATTGTTGAAAAAGTAGCTTCAGAGAGAGAGTATAAATATAAATATATCCTCTGAAAAGAATGGATGATAAGGTCACATTATTTGGGAAGGAATTAAAATGTTAGGAGCCATTCCATTTCGGAGTTATCTCCCACTCTCCTATGTATCACCCTGCAGTTCTTATCAATTCTCTCTTAAATCATTGTGAAATAGCTGCTCCCTCACCTTCTCCATTGCCTCAGATCTTACTCTATCGTCACGGGTCTGTACTGTTGCAACTCTTGTCTTAACTGGGCTAGTGCTTCCAGTCCAACCTCATTCTAATGATCCACCACCAGATGGCCTCCAAATGATCTTTCTCACAAACATAATCCCACTGCCTTCCTACCTAAAACTCTTTAACAGCCCCCATCACCTTTCGAGCTCCTTAGAACCACCTCCAAGGCCCTCTTTGATCTCGCACCAGCTTCCTCTGCTCTCTTTCCTAGAAACTGGGACATTCCTCCTGCCCTACCTACCAGCAGGCTATGCTTTCAAGTCTTCCCAAGCATGTGCTCTCTGTTTCCTCCACTTGGGATGCCCTTCCCTTCTCCAGCAGCTCTGTCTGGTGATACTACTTACCCTTCAAGGTCCAGTTAGATGTCCTCCCTCCCTCTGTGGTGCCTCCACATTGTGTCCATTTTTGGCTGTGGATACATGTGTCTCTCCTGCTGTGTCCTTTCAGAACAGTAACCATGTCTCATTAATCTTTAATCCCCAGTTCCAAGCCTAGGGTCTGATCACAGTAGGAATCCACAAATGCTTACGGGAGATTGTAAGGAGGAAGGGAAGGTTCAAAGGAGGGAGTGGGAGAAAAAGAAAGAAGAAAGGGGAAGGGCAGAAAAGGGAAGAGGAAGGGAGGGAAAGAAGGAAAAAGAAAAGAGCAGGAAAGAAGGAAGGAAGGAAGAAGGAGAAAAGGAGGGAAGGAGAGAGAATAGATGGATGAATTAAGGAAAGACCAAGGGTTCTAAGTTGTAATATTTGTTTTCTCCACTATTTATCACTGACTAACTTAGACAGGTCATGGCCCTTCTCTGAGACTCAGTCTCCTCCTTTATGAAATTACATCTGTCCTACCCAACACACAGGCTTACTGGAGATCAAATGAAGGAAAGAATGTGGACACACTATGTTCACTCCCGTGAAACTATTAGTTATTATGAGTTGGCCATTGTGTAGCATTTATTCTCCTAACTAACTGAAAACTGCAGTCTCAGTGGACCCCTCTTCATTGGTGAGAACTTCCTTGCGGTGTGGGAGGCAGGGGGCAGGGCCAGGGCCAGGGGCCTGAGGCAGCTTTAGTTATGTGTTAGCAGTGACTCATTACCAGAACCTCGTGAGTCAGATGGGGCTGACTTTGGGGTTCATTAGGATCACAGTGTAACAAGTGAGTATATTTAATAACATTATTTTATTTTGGATACATTTGTACTCTTTTTAAATCTTGGGTGCTCCTTTTTTCCTAATTTAGATGAATAATAAGAAATATCCATAAACAGGACTATATTAATGATTTAAACTCAAATAAAAATTTTTCTACTCACTTCTCAATCTTTTGGATCGGTTTAATTGAAAAGTGATTTGAGCCCGACTTTGCGATGGGAGATGGTGAAAAACCGCTTCAGTTTACAACTACTCATCTGTGTGAATCAGGGTTTTCTCAGACCTGTGTAACCAAAATAGAAGGCAGAGGGAAATGAGAAGCTGCACAGACGGAAGGCTACAGTCGTCATGTTGCACTTGTCTGGTAGACCAGGTGGGGCCTGTGTAGACCTGCTGGCCTGGTAAGAAATAGAACAATGTGGGACAAATGTGGGACCACGATGTGGCAAGGGGTCCCTTACACGGGAGTGAATGGACCCTTGAGTGCTGGCACAGGTTTTCTGCCAGTGCCATGGCCTGAGCACCTCTGGTCTGGCTGGTTCCTGACTCCCCAGGTTGACTGCACTGATCAGTGAACTTGAGCGTGCCCCTGTGAAAGAGACTCAGGAGCAGGAAGGAGCTGCATCACCTCACTTGTGTCCTGTCTCATGTACATCTTCTGCACTGCTTGTTTGCTTTCCCTACTCAACCAGTAAAACCTGGCCAAGTGGTCGTTCTCCCCAATCTTTGCACCCACTCTAAACTTCATGATTTGGCCCGAGGCAACTAGACAATGCAGCTCTGTTTGAAATCGTAAGAGATTGGAAGCAACCAATTAGTCTTCTATTGATGGCATTTGGGTTTCTTCAATTAGTTTTGTATTGATGGCGTTTGGGTTGCTTCCTATTCCTAGTGATTACAAACAGAGCTGTACTGCATAGCTTCGTAAGCACACCTTTTCACATTTTTGCCACTGCATCCCTCTGATGGATTTCTAGAAGTGGGATGGCCGCATCACTGCACACCTATCAGAATGACTGAAACTGAGAGGAAAAAAATGACAATACCAAATGCTGATGAGGATGTAGAGCAACTGGAACTCTCAAACATTACTAGTGGGAAAGCAAAATGGTACAACCACTTTGAAAGCAGTTTGGCAGTCCCTTATAATGTTTAACGTATGTTTACAATATGACCCAGCCATCTCTTTCCTACATATTTATTCAAGAAAGTGAAAACGTATACTCACACATATATTGTCTATACCTAAACACTTATAAAGACTTAATTTATAATTGTCAATAATTGGAAACAACTCAAGGGTCCTTCATCTGATAGATTAATTGTGACACATTTCTATAATTATCACCCAGCAATGAAAAAGAACTTCCAGTTCATTACAATATGGATCAATTTCAAATGCATTATTCTAAGAGAAAGAAGCCAGATTTAAAAAGCTACACACTCCCTAATTCTAGTTATATGACATTCTCCAAAGGGTAATCCTGTAGGGACAGAGAACACATCAGTGGTTGCCAGGGGCTGAGACATGAGGATGGTTCTATTTCTAAGGGGCAGCATGAAGAGATTTCTTGGGGTGATGAAACTATTGTACATCTTGAGTGTGATGGTAATTATTTTACCAAGTGTGTCTCTTGAAACTCATAGAATTGTACATGATAAAGAGTGACTTTTTATGATATGTAAATTATACCTCAATAAACCTAACTTTAAAAAAAAGATAAAGGCACAGGTAATTCTGCTAATCAGTGCCAAAACTCCCCTCATGGTAGGATGATTCATGGCTCCCACATATATCCAGATCCTAATTCCTGGATGTTACTTTACACGGCAAAAGGGATTTTGCACATGTGATGAAGTTAAGAATCTTGAGAGGGAGAGTATCCTGGATTGCCCAGGCAAACCCTAAACACAATCAAAAGTGTCCTTATAATAGGGAAGCAGAAGGAGATGTTACCATGGAAGAGAAGGCCATAAGAAGACAGCACAGAGAGTTTTGAAGACACTGTATTGCTGGTCTTGAAGGCAGAGGAAGGGGCTATGTGCCGAGAAACGCGAGGGATGAAGCTCTAGAATGTGGAAAAGGCAAATAAACAGAATCTCCTCTGCAACCTCGAAAGGGAGTACCAACCCTGCCAACATCCTGAAGTTTAAGAAAATAATTTCTGTTGCTTTTAAGCCACCAGGTCTGTGGGAATTTGTCACAGTTGGAAACCAATATACCCTCCATAGAAGCTGTACTGTTTTTGCAGTCCCACCCAAAGTGTAAGCAGGGAATGAAGCAGACTTTCCCCGGAGGCCCCAGTGCAGACATGCCCTCGTTTCTCATAGGCCAGAACTGGGTCACATGGCCACTCATAACCTAGCTTCCTCCTACCAGGGGTGTCCAACCTTTTGGCATCTCTGGGCCACACTGGAAGAAGAAGAGTTGTTTTGGGCCACACATTGCGACATGTAATCACAAAAGAATCTCATAATGTTTTAAGTAAATTTACGATCTTGTGTTGGACTGCATTCATAGCCACACTGGGCCGCATACTGCCCGCGGGCCATAGATTGGACACCCCTGTACTTAGTCCTTGCCCTGGGGCTGCATCATTCTCTCCTGACCCTCATAGCTGTCTGAGCCTACCCATAGCAGGGTTCTGCCCTTAAGGAAGGACAAGGGCATAGCTTTGGGTTGGCCACTAGTGGTGCCTATCCTCAGTTGAATACATATTTTATAAGAGTTAAAAACTCCTGGACTAGAGTCTCTGAGGAGCCATGAGCTGTAGCCTCCCAGGCCAGGGTTTTCCCTTGTTCGGCCCCATCTGGATCTGCCCAACTCTCTCCGGCTTTTTCCAGAGGAGGTGGGGCCCAGCAGAGCTATGGTTCTGAGTCACCAAGGTTAAACAAGGCTCTGTGAGCCTCTTGGCCAGTCTTCCATAAATATGTCCCACTTGCAGTACTGACTCCAGCCCTCTTAAGGGAATCTTTTCTCTTTTCTCCCTGTTTTAGCTTTTCCCTGACATACTATCCTAAAATTTCAGAGCTGCAAAGGCCCTTAGAGGTAACAGTAGTAATAATAATACTAATGATATTAACATAAAATAACTATTACTATTATGGTCATTGCAACAGCTACCATTTATTGAGCATTTACTATGTTCCAGGCACTTTGTATGTAGTATTCATTTAATCCTCAAGCCTTCTTGGTGGTATTATCACTCTGTCTGATAGATTTTGAAACCCATGAAAAGAAAAGATGACTTGTCCAGGGTAAATGCTGGCACTAGGGTTCAAACTGAGATCTGTAAAGACTCCAGACTTTTAATTTTCAAATTCCATGAAGTCCCTAACCATTCATTCATTCTACAGTTGAAAAATGAGAACTCAAGGTGAGGGGTGTTGAGTAGAGGCGGTGCTGGGAGGCATAAGCATCTTGCTCGGTTCACATGACCAGTGAGTGGCCAAGTGAGGGACTGCCCCTCCAGTGCAACAAGCAGCTTACATGAGATTTTCTCTCTCCTTGGCAGGAATCAAGTAGTTACAAATCATTGGTAACTATTGGTAAATAAAAGAAAAAGTGTATGCCTTTTTGCAAAATGTGCAATGAAAACATTTCTCATTGTGATTGTCTAATTTATCTGGCATCGTTGGGGGATTTTTAAAAAAGTGTAGTTATAGCCCTGGCTGGTGTGGCGCAGTGGATTGAGTGCTGGCCTATGAACTAAAGGATCGCCGGTTCGATTCCCAGTCAGGGCACATGCCCGGGTTGTAGGCCAGGTCCCCAGTAGGGGGCATAGGAGAGGTAACCACAAATTGATGTTTCTCTTCCTCTCTTTCTCCCCTCCCTTTCCCTTTCTCTAAAAATAAATAAATAACATCTTTTTTAAAAAAAGTGTAGTTATAGCACAAAGAATGCCTTATAATTTCTAAAACACTTTGACATACTTTCGTGTGATTCTGCTTCAGCTCTGTGAAGCAGGAAGGTATGATTATCCCACTTCGTGTGTGAGGAAACTAAGGCCTGAAAAGATTACATTACTTGCCCAAGGTCTCACAGACCATGAAGTGGCAGAGCCAGAGTCAAAACCGAGGCCCTATCCCTTGGAAGGAAGCTTTTTGGCTATGAGGGCCTGACCTCCAAGGACAGGGACTTTTCCTATGAATTTTAGACTCCTATTTTCAGGTTAAAAAAATCAATTAAGATTTTGATTGGCTGAAGTAATTTTTTTTACTGAGATTTTTGCACTGAATAAATTAATTTAGGGAGAAATGACATCTTTTTTAAAGTATATTTTATTATGTTATTATAGTTGTCACAATATTTCTCCCTTTGCCCCCCTTTGCCTGGTACCCCCCTT
This sequence comes from Macrotus californicus, assembly GCA_007922815.1. Classification (NCBI taxonomy): domain Eukaryota; kingdom Metazoa; phylum Chordata; class Mammalia; order Chiroptera; family Phyllostomidae; genus Macrotus; species Macrotus californicus. Next base: position 77,235 of record VMDR010001731.1, read on the forward strand.
CCCTATAGCAATCCCCTCATTAGTTCATGTCAGTGGGTTGTGCATATAAGTTCTTTGACGTCTCCATTTCCTATACTATTCTTACCATCCCCCTGTCTACTTTGTACCACCAATTATGCTTTTAAATACCTGCACCTTTCTCCCCATTCTCCCCTTTTCCCCTCCCAGCTGATAACCCTCCATGTGATCTCCATACCTATGGTTCTGTTCCTGTTGCAATTGTTTGCTTAGTTAGTTAGTTAGTTAGGTTTTTTTTTATTCAGTTGTTGATAGTTGTGAATTTGTTGCCTTTTTAACGTTCATAGTTTTGATCTTCTTTTTCTTAAATAAGTCCCTTTAACATTTCATGTAATAATAGCTTGGTGATGATGAACTCCTTCTGCTTTTTTACCTTGTCTGGGAAGCACTTTGTCCTTCCATTGTAAATGATAGCTTTGCTGGGTAGAGTCATCAACATTGTAGGTCCTTGCTTTTCATCACTTGGAATACTTCTTGCCAGTCCCTTCTTGCCTTCAAAGTTTCTTTTGAGAAACCAGCTGATAGTCTTATGGGAACTCCTTTGTAGGTGACTCTCTGCTTTTCTCTTGCTGCTTTTAAGATTCTCTCTTTATCTTTAATCTTTGGCATTTTAATTATGATGTGTCTTGGTGTGTTCTTATTTGGGTCTAACTTGTTTGGGACTCTCTGTGCTTCCTGGACATGTATGTCTATTTCCTTTGCCAAATTCTGGAAGTTTTCTTTCATTATTTTTTCAAATAAGTTTTCAATTTCTTGCTCTTCCTCTTCTCCTTCTGGTATCCCTATGATTTGGAAGTTGGCACTTTTGGAGATGTCCCAGGGTCATCTTATTCTCTCATTTCTTTTGAAGTCTTGTTTCTTCTTTCTGTTCTGGTTAAATGTTTATTTCTTCCTTATGTTCCAAATCATTGATTTGAATCCCAACTTCCAAGCCTTCACTGTTGGTTTCCTGTAGATTTTTCTTTATTTCATTAGTGTAACCTTCATTTCTTCCTTTATGTTGTTGCCGTACTCAATGAGTTCTTTGAGCATCTTGATCACCAGTGTTTTGAACTCAGCATCTGATAGGTTGGCTATCTCTGTTTCATTTAGTTCTTTATCTGGGGTTTTGTTCTGTTCTTTCATTTGGGCCATATTTCTTTGTCTCCTCAATTTGGCAGCCTCCCTGTGTTTGTTTCTGTGTATTAGGTAGAGCTGCTTTGACTCCCTGTAGAAGGCACCTATAAATTGTGTGGGACAGAGCCTTAGGTAATCACCAGGGTGGGGCAACCCACTTCACCACTTTTTGGCTCTGTGTGGGAGGAAGGGTTCAGAGAGGGGACTGTGCTGCTGCCTCGCTTCTGGGGGGTTTGCCTTGCACTCACCCATTTCCAGTTACTTCACCCACTCCTCATATGTGACTGGCACCCTTCCAGCTCTTGCCCTGGTGTTAAATCCCAGGGTGGGTGGGTTTGTGTATGGTTTAAGACCTTGCGGGCCCTTTAAACAAAGTTTCCTGAAAATCCTGTAGTTTCTTCCATTGCCCCAACCCCCACTGGTTTTTACAGCCATAATTTATGGGGATTTATTTTCCTGGCACTGGAAACCTGGGCTGTGTGGTCTGGCCTGGAGCTGGAATAGCTCACTCCCAAGGTATCCCTCTTGATTTTTATCCACCACAGGTGAAGGTGAAACCACCTGTGTCCATTTTGCCGCTGCCACCTCTGTGTGCTACACCACTTCTCCTGGCCTCCGTGTCTCCACCCCTCCTACCCATCTGGATGATTGCGGCTTCTTTAAATCCTTGGTTGTCAGACTTCCATACAGTTAGATTTTCTGACAGTTCTGGGTGCTGTTTTGAGATTTAATTGTAATTTTTTAAAAGATTTTATCTATTTATTTTTAGAGAGAGGGGAAGGGAGAAAGAGAGGAAAAGAAACATCAACGTGTGTTGCCTCTCAAGTGCCCCCTACTGGGAACCTGGCCCGAAACCCAGGCATGTGCCGTGACTGGGAATCGAACTGGCAACCCTTTGTTCTCAGGCCAGCACTCAATCCACTGAGCCACACCAGCCAGGGCTAGTTGTAATTCTTTTTGTGGTCGCATGAGGAGGCAAAGCGTATCTACTCATGCTTCCATCTGGACTGGAAGTCCAGAAATGACATCTTTAGATCATGAGTCTTTCCACCCTTCAGACTTTATGCCTCCAAGGAGAATCTGAGACCCTCTGCATTTTTTGCTCAGTTTAATCCTTTACAAATTGCCTTGGTTGCTAATTTGAATAACATCTTCAGTTCTGTTATGCTATTTTTCTATTTGATTATATTGCATTATTTTTATTTCTAGTTAGTAACTTGATACTTGGTTGAATATTCCTGTTGCTTCCAAGAGCCTGTTAGTTAAATTCACTTCAGGTTTCAGGACAGGATTATACCATCTGCAAATATTTAAAAACAACAAATCCTGCTCTCCTAACTCCACCATAAGTGCTCTTTCTACCACATGACACTGCATTTTTCCACTACTTTCCACTTTCCAGATGATCCAATGATTCCTTTAAGTGCCAAAATATGTAGAAATATAACTGCCTGAGCTGAAAATCTTTCTCAAGTGAACTATAATGTGTAGCAAACAGCTGTAGTTTTGTCTGCACAGCACCTCTTCCTCCCATCCTTCGATAGAAGCCCCCCTCTTTCTTTGGAGGAACTACCTCTCCCACACCCCATGAGGTCCCATCTAAATCGCCCATCTCTTGATTCCATACACATGCCCCTAAAGAGGCCCCGACTCCATCACATGCTGACACAAGGGGCTGTTCCAAGAATTTGTGTCTTGAGAGAAGGACAGAGAAGGGCTTAAGTGCAGTGTCACCTAGAAGACAGGCTCTAAGGGGGTGTCCACGAGTTTTGGCCTGGGGTTGCCCTGATTTCTGTGTCTCTCAAAGCCTAATTGTTCAAGTGCTCCTTTGATTCCAGGAACTACCCAATATCCACTCCCCTCCCCAATACATTTTGTTTGCTTCTGTTACAAATGAGCCAGATATCGGTGCCCAAGAGTGGGATGCAGATAACAGACCCTGTTATCAATGGAATTGTATCCCTCCCCAAAGGTACATTGAAGTACTAATCCCTGAACACCTCCAAATGTAGACTTATTTGGAAATATGCTCTTTACAGAAGTAATTAAGTTAAAATGAGGTCATTAAACTGGGCCTTAATCCAATATGTTTAGTGTCCTTAAAAGGGGGAAATTCAGGCACAGAGACAGACACATAAAAGGGAAGACAATGTGGAGACACACACAGGGAGAAGGCCATGTCAGGACAGAGACTGGAGTGAGGCACCCACAAGCCAAGAAACTCCTAGAAGTGGCCAGAAGCTGGAAAAGACGTGGAGAACAGTTCCTTCCCTAGAGTCCTTAGAGCACAGGTGGCACACACAAGGCCCGAGGGCCGAATCCGGCACTCCACCTGGTTTTATTCGGTCCGGCACCTTGTTTCTACCTGGTGGGAGCGCCGAGCTCTCGCCTAACTGTTAGGAATAGTTACATTTATACAGTCCTGAAGTCACATTTGGCCCTTTGAAGGCTGATGCAGCCCCCAGTGAAAATGAGTTTGACAGCCCTGCCTTAGAGGGAGCACAGCCCTAACAACACCTTGATTTCAGCGCTCTGGCCTCCAGAATGTGAGACAACAAACTTGTGTTGTTTTAAGCCACCAAATTTATGCACAAAGGATTTGTGCAAATGACGATAAAGGATTGCTATGCACTGAATAAATAAAAGAATCCATAAGTGCATAGTGATACTCAACCTCCCTCCCCCCGAAAAAGAAAAAGAATGGAGACAGCTCGGCTATACGACAGATTTTCAGCTTAATAAATACAGAAGAAATTAGAAAATCACCATTTGGCCAACACCATGGTAAGAACAGATTCATCATCAGATCATCATCAATAATTTAGCATCATCACTGGATGCAAAAACCATTGGGTGAAAAGTTGTTGGGGGACAGAGTATTCAGATAGCCTTAAAGTTATCTCCCAAGAAATTACTTATTAAAAAGGAAAAGGTCCCTTAACAATAGGAGTCTGGTGGACACCACCCTAACCAAGTTGTATAGGAAAACTCAGTTCAGTGCTGTGTGTCTCCTTTACTACTCACACAGAACACTTCACTTCGGTCACCAACTGTGTGGGGGTTTCCCCCTACCAAACAGTCCTCTGCCACATCAGCGGGGTGTCCTATAATTTCACTCACTTCTAACACTGTCTACCTGGAGACAGTGTCAGATTCCCACAACTTAAGGACAAGACTGCCCGTGCCCCACTTCAGATGCCAATAGCAAGTTGTAGGTCCCTAGGTTACCCACGACTTCTGTCCAATTTGGCTACAAATTAAGAGGTTCCCATGGCTCCCCTCCCCAGGTTTGGTTAATTTGCTAGACGGCTCACAGAACTCAGGGAAAGACTTAGCTTTCCCAGTTTATTACAGGGTATGATCATGGACACAAATGAAGAGACACTTCGGGCAGGATCTGGGAGGGTCCCTAAGTACAAGAGCTTCTGTGCCCATGGAGTTGGGGTGCATCACTCTCCTGTGTGGATGAGTTCACCAGCCTGGGAGTTGAATCTGCACCTTTGGAACTTTATGGAGGCTTCATCCCCCCGGGCAGGATCATTAACTCCATTTTCAGCCCTTCTCCTCTCTCAAGAGAATGGGGAGTGGGGCTAAAATTCCAAGCTTTCGATCGCGGCTTGGTCTTTCCGGTGCCCAGCCCGTATCCAGGAGCCACCGAGGAGTGTGTCCAGAGTTGTCTCATCAGCACAAAAGACACTCCTGTCACCCAGGAAATTACAAGTGTTTCAGGAGCCTTGTGCCAGGACCCGGGGTCATAGACCAAATAATAGGACAGGAGCTGCTTCTAGAGTTCTTATCATTAGGAAATTACAAGGATTTCGGGGGCCCTGTGTCAGGAACTGGGAGCAGAGACCAATATATACTTTCTATTATCTCATACAAGTGATCAAACTTAGCTTCGCCAATAATGGGACAAGCTGACAATACGTGCCTTCTGCTGTGATGCACTAGAAAGACATGGCATCATCCAAATAGCATTTTTGGTTCAAAAATGTATAACCCGATTGAATGGGGAGACATTTGACAAATTCAAATTGCAAAACTTTTTATTAAACAACTGGCCTGGACTCTTCAAAAATGCCAATGTCATAAAAGACAAAAAAAAAAAAAAAAGTGGTGGAAATTGTTCCAGGTTAATGGACAGTAAAGAGACATAGAAATTAAATGCTTCTTATACTGCTGGGTGAAAACTAAAAAGCTATAAAAAACATAATCAGGCCAATTGAATAAATTTAAACATGAACTGTTTTTAGATATTATTGTATCAATCATATGTTTATTGAGTGTGACAATGTCACGATTGTGTGGAAAAGTGTTCTTGTTCTTAGGAGATATGTGCTGAAGATTTTAGGGGTGAACAGTCATCATAACAGCAACTTTCAGACGGTTGAGGGGGGAAAGGTGTGTGTGCGCGTGTGTGTGTGTGCGTGTGTGCAGGTAAAGCAACTGTGGCAAGATTAGCAAATCTAGATGAAGGACGTATGGTTGCTTTTTGTACTGTTCTTTCAACTTTTCTCATTATCTGAATTTCTAAAACATATCAAGCTGAGGGGGAAATAGAGGCAAAATAATGCCAATCTCCTCGAAGGAATTTAATGAGATAACATTAACAGTATGTCTGGCACCCAGTACATGCTCAGTAAAACATAGCTTGTATTGGGAGATAATAGTTACCTAGGATCAAAGGAGTAAATCTTTGCAAAGCATCATTTATTATTCATTAGAAAAACATAGAATCAGCAGCACCTCATATATGCAAGGTCTGGGCCAAGAGTAAGGGACAGAGGAGAAAGACACACTCTCATCTTACAGGGAGCTCATAAGAACACGTATGAGCTGATGGTTACAACATAGACAAAAGCCAAAAAAGAGATAACGAGACTTGGCAAAGGACAATGACTGACTGCATCAGGCTAAGACCAAGTACTTGGGGCCAGTTGTCCACTTCCTGTTTGCAGCGGTACAGTAGCCAGCAGAGTGCATCTGAATTTCTGGATGCACCAACAAAAACCCAGATACACCGGGTCCTTTCAGGGGTACTGAGTTCCTGCTTCCAGAATGTCCAGACTGAAGCTGGCATGGACTCCCCTCTGGGATGCCAGAGCCAGAGTTCCTGAGCTGGAAACGCCCTGCCCAGGCTACAGCCACACTGGCCCTCCTTGGGTTACTCCAGGTTTAACCCTGGTCCATCCTGTTCAGGCCTTACCAGGGCTTCCCTCAGCTGTGACCAAGGCTAATTGCCCCCACCCCTCAGATTGCTTCCTCAGAGGCCTTTCCAGAACATTCCCAAGGCTCCTGCTACCCTCTGGGTTTCCTTTCCTCACAGCTCTCCTTCAATTGTGAATAATTCATTGTTGCCAAAATATCTGTGCTGTGTTTGAAGTCCTCATTAGACTATAAACTCCAGGATGGCAGAGGCTGCCTCGTATTTGCCCTGGCACCTGCGGGGTGCCCAGCATGCACAGATACAAGATAAACACTGCTGGATGAACGAACTGGAGAATCCAGGAAATCTCTGGGTTCTCAGAGAAGGGAATGAGAAGGGAATCCCCCTTTTTTTTTAGTCTAGTAAGTGGCTCTGTGCCCAGTAGTCTACATTCATCATCTTACTGATTCCTTAAACACACTCTGAGACAGGGGTATCACTAGCTCCTTTTTACAAATGAGAAGATAAGGATTTCAGCTCTCACATATCTTCTGAAAAGACTAATGAATGCCAGCATTCAAATCCTAGGTAGTTTCAAAACCTGGGCCCTTCCTCTGCTGAGGAAAAGTGATTGACTGGCCCCCTCACAGCCCCCTCATACTTGCTCCTGTGTCTGGTGCTTTCCCGCATAAACTCTGGCTGCGTCACTGGCCATCATTCATAAACACCATGATGGCAGCCGTAACAACCGTGCCGACATTGATGAAAACACCTTTGAACACGGCACATTCACAGGCATTATCTTTTTTAAGCCTGTAATTGGTCTAACAGTTGGTGAATGCCTAAGTAATTTCCGATATGTTTTTGTTTGGGATCTTGTGTAAATTTTTCTTTTGTTATTCAAACTCATTTATAGTGTTTTTTTGTTTGTTTGTTTTTGCCACACAGACATTTTAGCCAAATTTGTCAAATTTGTTTAACTTTCATGATTTGTTTTATAAATCACAGAACTAACTTACTCATGCAGTCCACTTATTTATTTTACATTTTTAAAAAATATTTAAGTGTTTGGTCCATTGGTGAGGAAGTAGAAGTTTCTTTTTTTTTTTAAGTTACCTAGCTAATTACATCATCTCCAGTGACTGACTATTCGGATTGGTTCCCAACCCCTCCCACTAGCATTCAGCAACACTGGTGGGGGGGGGGGGGGGCGCAAGGAAAGACTATTTATTTATTCAGAAAGAAGTCAGGAAATCCTGAGCAGAGTCCCAGAGCTACCCCTGACTCAGACTGGCCTTGGACAGGTCCCTTCCCCAATGGGCACTTTGATTGGAGTTTACAGCCCCACCCTGGGGTGGGGGCGAGAAGCAAAGTGGCCCGTGGCACTGATAATTATCCTTCTAAAAGAGTCCTGAAGAACTCTCGTGATAAACAGAAATCTCTTTTTCACCTGAGTGGCAAATATTAAAAAGATTGATATTACTCATGGTTGGCAAAGATGTAGGGACATAAACTTTCCTCAGCTGCTGCTGATGGGAATATAAATTGATTCCACTTTTTGAAGGGCAATTTGGTCACATGTATGTAAAACGCACACTTTCTTGGAGCCAGCTCTTTCACTCTGAGGAATCCGGAGAAGTGGAGAGTGGTGTAAGGGTACCCAATGAAACAGTAGCCGTGGAAAAAATTGGAAACAACCCCAATGTCCATTATTTGAAAGATGATATATAAACAACAATATAAAGTAGTAGTTAGGGCTTTGAATTCTGACCTCCCCACTTCCTAGCTATGTGACAAGGGGCAAGTTACTTAACCTCTGTGTATTTTTTCATCAGCAAAAATGGAGTAATAGGGTCTACTGCACAGCCTTGTTGTGAGGATTAAATGAGATAATATTCGTCAATTACTTACAACAGTTTCTGACACAGAGTAAGCAACCCCAAAACATTAGCTATTACAGCCTATACACATTCAGGAGAAAAACTGTGTATGTTTATTGAGTGTCCTTTCAGTGGAATGTTGGGTGTTGTCTTTGGGGTTATGTGATCCCATAGAGGCCTGAGTCTTTACTGTCTTTGACTCAGCTATTTCACAGTCCTATAAGCTATAGAAAAAAGATAATAATATAAATTATTCCTGCCCATACCAATGCAAGTTGATTTTGTCCCACAAATGTACAATTTCAGAGATGATTACAAGCATCAATTTACTGTGCTAAAGAGAATAATAAACTTTACATCTATTAGAAAATTTATTTCTGCCATCCTCATTGTGTGTATGCGTCTGTGTGTATATGTTAGTCAGATACTCCTTTGAACTGGCTTTAATATATTACTGGTTCCTTCTGCTAAAGACTAACTAGAGCTTTAAGAAAACAACAATCCCCCCAGAGGGCCCATGGGAGGGGCTAGGGCTTACGGAAGTTCTCACACTCTACAGAATGGGAATCTCCAGAACACTACTGTCTGGAACCCTCTGGGCCAGAACCCTACAGGAAGAACTCCATGCTTTTAATAAAGCTCTATGATTCTAACTTCCATTTGCCTTCCATAAATACCCCACCATCTTGAAACGCTGGCCAGAGTGTGCATATGGCTTACCATGTCTTCATGCACTGGGTTGCAACCCTTTCTTTTTCCAGACTAAATCCTTTTTGGTGATGAAACACCTAGTTGATATTATTTTTCAGCTGACAATTCATGAATTACTAAGTTAATAAAATCTTTGACATAGGTTCATTTTATAGTGTCATGATTCACAATTTTACCTTTTAAAATTATAACTATTTCTAGTATGGTCCTACCTTCATTATCAAGATATATGTCTTTAAAAAAAGATTTTATTTATTTATTTTTAGAGAGAGGGGAAGCGAGAGAGAAAGAGAGGAAGAGAAATGTCAATGTGCAAGAGATACATCGATTGGTTGCCTCTTACACACCCACAAATGGAGACCTGGCCTGCAACCCAGGCATACACCCCAACCGGGAATTGAACCAGTGACCCCTCGGTTTGGTGACCCCTCACTCAGTCCACTGAGCCACACCAGCCAGAGCTCAAGATATATGTCTTTGTACAGGGTGGGGCAAAAGTAGGTTTACAGTTGTTCGTATGGAAAATAATACAATGATTAATAAATAATAATACAATAATTAACTTTGTGTTTTGCATACTCGCAGCTGTAAACCTGCTTTTGTCCCACCATGTGTTTCCTAGAGAAGGCCTAGAAGGATGAATACAAAAATGTTTATGAAGGGTCACTCAGGCAGGGGTAGGTAGATAATATTTTCAGTTGACTTTTACTCTTCATACATTGCTATGTCATTCAAATATTTTTATGCTGAACATCTGTTTTGTGGCAAGTTAACAAAAAAACATCTATTTTTCTTTTTAAAAGACAAAACAGCAAACCCTCCTGCTGGAACCCGCATCTGGGATGGGAGAAGTGTTATGAGGGATCAGGTGTGAGCTGCTTCCTCTATCTATAGAGCTTTATGGTTGGTTATTCACATGAGCAGACCAATTGGGAAGCCAGGCAGCCAGCTCAATTCCCAGCAGGCTTGTTTTTCTCGACAGAGGGTCCTCAGGCATAAAACAATCTGAAGTGGCAAAGCATCAAAGTCCTCTCCGTGACTGCACTGGAGGTGGTCAAGTCTGAGAGCTAGACTCGCTTCTTCAGCCTTAGTTCTTGAACTGGTCAATTAATTCAGGTTTAAGCCACAGCCCACAGAATATTGGCTCTGAAAAAGACTCGTCTAAACCAATCCTATTTTTCTACCGATGGCTAAATGAAGCCCACAGAGGTCACATCACAAATTAGGGGTCATTCCAGCACCAGAACCCCAATATCCAGGGTCCTGGCCCTATGTGCTTTCACCTCACCATATTGGGTGGATTGTTAAGGGCCTCTGATGCCAAACCAAGGAGATTGGCCTGAGAGAAATGGGCATGTTTGAAACAGAACAAGTCAGGGCCAAGGCTGGGGTGGCTGGGCTGGGAAAGGAGGCTACTTTTACAACCTAACGCCTACTGGGCCTTTCATGGCCTGCCTTGGCCAAGCTGCCTGCCATTTAATTGCATTTGAAGGAAAAACTGGCTGCTCTTTTTTTGTTTGCTTGAGGAAAAAGTATCGGGGGACTTTTCTTACGCAAAGAGAGATGGAAACCCTCCTTGAAATGGAGGGTTTAGGACAACAAGGCAGCAGGAAGGAAAGGCTGCTCTCCTGGTGGGTCTGGAGCATTAGGACCTTAACTGGCTTTTCTTGAGGCTGGAGCTGGGCTGGGTCAAGGGGCCTCTCTGAAAGTCCCTGCCAGGGACTGAGGAGAGAGGTGGCCCCTCAGGACTGAAGAGGCCAGGCCAGGCAATAGATTCTGGCATCCTGTCTTAAATTCCTCTTTATTACTATTCCCCAGCCTGGAGGCCCCAAACCTCACAAATTGTACCATTTTAATGAACTAACTATACTATTGTTGACTTAATATTTTTCTGTAAGTCTACTCACTTTTTAATAGCTTATATTTTCACACAGCACTTATATGGCTACCTCAATGGGAAATCAACATTGTTGCCATAAAAATAAATACAAGGAGAACAAAACAATGTCATTGAACTCGAGCTACATTCTGTGGCCTGCTCTGTGTTGGAAAGGGAGATTGGCACACGTTAGAGAACTTTTCAAAGGGTATTAGAAACAACCCCAGGCTCTCTCTGATTGAATCAGAAGGAGTGGAAGATAACTGAAAATAGAATACTGTCTCACTATGTGGTTCGGTTACCTTAACGCTTTTGTGTGAAACAGCTGAAGTGAGCTGTGGTTCCACCACCGATACCAGCCAAACTTTGGGCCTTGCTCTCCCACCTGTTAGCTGAGTGAGACTGGAAAAGTTCCTCAACCTCTTTGAGCTTCTGAGTCTTCACCTGCTAAGGGGATAAGTTGACAGAACCTATCCCCTAGGTCTCTGACAGGTAATGATTATAATGATGCCAATGTCGCCAGTAGAAATCAGGCCCTTCCATGGGATTGCGAGGAAAGCATTTCAAGGACCTGTGCATGAGAGATTGTGATGTGGCAAGGTTTATTTGGGTAGAAGTCTGCCCCTGGGTTTCCAATTTCCCATCTCCCTCTGTCCCACTGTGGCAAAAATCCAACCGAGTCTTCAGCAAGGTCAAAACAAAGGCCAAAGTCCAGAGTCTCTGCTTCATTTTAAAGCTGAGTCCTTTGGAGCCCATGCTGTCCATGGTGGGCCCCAGCAGGTGCTAGACCCACATGGTCACATGCTCCTGGGAGAGAGAGCACACAAACTAACAGGGTGAGTGTATCACTGGGTTGGGGAGAGGGAGAGGAAGACAGCATGTCTTTGTTCCCCAGGGATTATATATTTTGGGATTGGAAAAGACCAGGAGCTTTATCAAAATCACCAATCAACTTCCCAAGCTTTTGTGGGCTTTTGATAGGTCCATACCCCCTAGTTAGATTGACAGGCCTCTCTGCTCAAGCACCTCCCCCTGTACCCCCCAGTAATCCAATACTGAAGGGGGGAGGGAGGAGTGTTAATCCCTTTGGTGGAGCAATGCTATGATTCCCTAAGGTGTGAAGCTGTAGCTTCCTGGTGAAGAAAACAGGTTTACGTTCTCCCCGTTTATTAAACCAAATGTCTAATTCCCTTTGCTCCTCCTTCTTATTAATAATTAGGTAACTACCTATGGTAACACTATCAGGAAGGCTGTGGTAAAATCCCTTAAGCTGAACCATCTGCTATTGTGTGTTCTTTTGGGGAACTGAGAGAAGAGCCTGGGACTTTGCTTGACTGAGTAAAGAGGAACAGAGAGAGCAGGGGCAGACAGACCAGTAGAAGAGCTGCCTGGTCAATATGTGTTAGCTTCCATCAGGGTGGTTTTGTGGAAAATGCAAGCATTCCCCAGGTTCTCAGAAATATCAAAGTAGTAAAACTGAATAAAGCTACTGGACTTCCTGTTGACAGTAATAGTTGAGTATTATAGTAAAAGGTGTTAAATAAAAATTCAACTGAGTAATTTAAAGACCTACTTGATTTTACTTAACGATTCATGAATCGGACAGCATGCCATTTAGCAAATAGAAGGAGCTCCAAAGAGCTGCAGAAAAGAAAAGGTTTTTAAAGGCAGAAAGGCACAGGACAAGAAGTCATAAACAAAAGAAAGGATTATTTCACGCAAGATAAAAGGGGTCTATCGGGTGAATTACCTCCCTAGTGCTGACCAGGAAATTCCAGACTGACCAGTTAAAATTATATTCCTGGGGAAGGGGATTGAAACTGTAATTAGGTTAGGTATTAAGTCTCAGTTTGCTGATGTGGACTTAGCACAGTGACTCCATTTGGGCCTGTTGTCTGTTTTTAAAGAAGGGTAACCTCTAAACAACAGACAATTTGAGGACTGGAGGAGATGAATATTCTAGTTATTGTCTATTTTACATACAAGAAAAATGAGGCTCTGTGATACTGGGTGACTGCTACAAAACTCATAGTCATCATTTCAATATTTAAACAAATGTTCTGAACACACTGAGCCATAGCTAAACTCGGGGTCTGAACAGACAGTGGGTAAACATTAAAAAAAAAGATGAGGAGGAGCATTTGCAAACCAGTATGGACAATATAATCTTAAGTATGTAAAAGAAAAACCACCAAAGTTACGTCTTTATGCATGTGCTCCCATATCTGCAAAGGCTTAGAAATAGATCTGGTAGCAGGATTAATAGCTGGGTGCAGTGGAATGGGGAAAAAAGGACTTTAGCTTTACCTGTGTTGTTTGAGGTAATAATAACAACAAATTTCTATATTATTTGGGTTATTAAAATTTTCTAAAGAAATGACTGTTACAGGCTAAACTGTACCATCCCCAAACTCATACGTTGAAGCCCTACTCCCAGTATCTCAGAATGTGGCTGTGTATGGAGACAGGATCTTTAAAGAGGTACTTCAGCTAAAATGAGGTCATTAGGAGGGACCCACTCCAATATGACTGGTGTCCTTGGAGGAAGAGGAAACGTAGAAATGTAGGACACACACCGAGAGAAGACTGTGTGGAGACATCCATCTGCAAGCCAAGGAGAGAGTCTGTGGAAGAAACCAAACCTGTGGTACTTTGATCTCAGACTTCTAGGCTCCAGAATTATGAGAAAACAAATTTCTGTTGTTTAAGCTGCCCAGCCTGTGACATTTGTTATGGCAGCTCTTAAAGGAAAAACATGTATCAATGGCACTTGTTAAAGGTGGTGAGGTGGACTTGATTCAGGACCATAGTGATAAGTATGGGGACTGCAACGGGATTTCACAATGGGGAAGAAAGGTTAGGGTCAACTCCAAATACAGCACGGGCAAGTGGGAGTTCGTAGCCAGGGAGCAGGGCGGGGTGCAGTGGATGGAAAATTACTAAAAGGAAACATCAAGGGTAAGGGGGAGTTCTTGCTAAATTGACCTAACAGGGTTTTTGCTGAAGACAGACATCACTTGAGAAGTGGGAGACGATGAAGAACCTGATTAGATACTGAGGGTGATCAGATATCAAAGGTCAGGGGTTTGAGTTAAACTGACTTAGCAGGGTTCTTGCCAAAACTAGTTTTTTCAAGGAAGTGCACAGATGTGGTTAGAAGAAGGTTCAAGAAGCTGACTAAAGGTTGCTCAAGCAAAGAATGTTTGTCATAGCCCTGACAAACTAACACAGTGACCAAGGTAAAGCTCCTGACTTCCAGGAGCTCCTAGCCCAGGAGAGAAGCAGGGAGTGGTACAACCCCACTGTGATACCTGGAAAACCAGAAGTGTTGCAAAATGCAGACTCGAGGTGCTGTGGAGCCTGGGGTGGGAGACACTGTGATGCCTGGCAGGGTTCATAGAGGAAGTGGCTTGTGAGCTGGGCCTGGAGTGGGCAGCGGAGAAAATAGGGGCGAGGGTTGTTGGGCTGGAGAGTGGGGGAGATGGGGACTGTTCCTCAAGAAAACCTGTAAGCCTGGCAGTGAAGGTCTGTTTCAGGTCAGGTTGACAGGGAAGCTACACCTGAGCACAGGCTCCACAAGGGGTGGGGGACGGCGGGAGGCAAATGTAGCCAGAAGTGTTTTTTGTAAGCTATTGCTGCGGGCTATGGCCATTGTGGAGGGGGTCACATTATCATCTTCGTTTTGTGGGGAGGCCACCCTGACAGTCCATGAAGCCAAGGTTAAAAAATGATGGCCTGAGTGCCTTCCAGGTCCACCAAAAGGTTTCTGTTTGACTCACCTTGTTAGTTTTTTTAATTAATTGAATGTCATAACATTCAATTATAAAATTCAAGTATAATAAATTATAAAAATTAATTTCAATATTTTGTCTAATAATTTATTAGATTTAGAACTTCTATATTATTTATATTAATTTTTATGTAATTAACAAAATAAATCAATATATTATAATATACTTTATATGTAAATAAAGATATCAATAAGTTGGAAGAATTCATTAAATTTCAATTCTTTATAAAAACCTTTTAACAAGTGTTATGGGTTGACCTGTGTTCCTCTCCACCCTCCAAGAAATGTTGAAGTCCTAACCCTTCAATCTTATTTGGAAATAGGGTCTTTGCAGAAGGAATTAGGATGCAAATTAAGATGAGTCATAATGGAGTAGGATAGACCCTTAATCCTATATCACTGATGTCCTGCCCTGGCTGGGTTGCTCAGCTGATTGGAGCATCTTCCCGGGCACCAAAAGAAGGTTGTGGGTTTGATTCCAGTCAGGCCACATACCTAGGTTTTGGGTTAGATACCCATTCAGGGCGCTTGTAGGAGGCAACTAATCAATGTTTCTCACATCGATGTTTCTCTCTTTCTCTCTCAAATCAGTGAGCATATCCTTGGATGGGGATTTAAAAAGAATTCTATATCACTGTTGTCCTTATAAGAAGGGAAGGGACACAGACACACAAGGGGAGAATGCCATGTGGCTGATGACAGGCAGAGACAGCTGTAAGCCAAGGAACATGGATTGACAGCCACTAGCAGAAGCTAGAGGTGGCAGGGAAGGATTCTTCCCAACCTTAGAAGGCACAGGGCCCTGTCCACACCCTGATTTCAGATTTCTAACTTCTAGAGCCATAGGAGAATTTATTTCTGTTGTTTTGAGCTACCTACTTTGTGGCACTTTGTCACACAGCAGTCGTTGGACACTAACACAAGGAACCTATATGCCTTCCTACCAATAATAATTGGTTGGAGCTGAGCAATGGTGAATCTCCAGCCACATGGCATTGCTCATTCCTCCTAAGGTGCAGACTCTGTAGCAACAGCCCAGGGGAGAAAAGATGTGAGATCCCAGCCATGGCAGGAGCAGGGGCTGGGGGGTGCGGGGGGGGGGGGTGGCGAGGCGATGGGAGGTGGTGAAGAGCTTTATTTTTAGAGACAGTCATTCTTTACCTCATGGAAGGGGATAAAGTAAGTAACACTTACTATATATTCTATTTTATATCATTACCATGACCAAAGTCCTATGTTGAGGTTGTGCCATTTAATTCTTCCAGAATGATGTGTAAAATCCCCACTCTATAGAGAGAACACAGGCTCTGAAATGCTACGTAACCTACATTGTAAGAACTAATCCCTGCCTGGCCCCCTGGGTGCCAGGCACTGAGCTGAGCACTTTATGAATGAGCTCACTGAACTTCACAACACCTTTGGACGTAGGTACTGTTATTATCCCCATTACCACCTCCACCCCCACTGACATGAGGAAACTGGGGCACAAGAGGTCAAGTAACTTGCCCAAGTTAACCACTGCTGAATCTGGATGATAAATACAGCGGTCTGTGTTTTTGTTGGATGCAAAGTCCTTGCTCTAAGAGGAGGCACACGCTTGTTGGTAAAGGAATCTTTTCCATCTTTCCATTCATTCATTCACTGATGAATGCTGTTACGTTTTATGTATTCTGAAGAAGGCAGCTGGGTGTAGCAGAGAGAGCGCACAGGCTGAGCGCTCAGAGACTTGGGCTGTGGTCTAGCCTGGGCTTCAGTGTCCCCATCTGTAAAATGTGGGGGCTGTAATGGACGATCTTGAAGTCCCTTCTTGTGCCAAGGGTCTATAATTCCATGATTCCCCAACTTTGGGAAGAAGTTACCAATTATTAACACAACAGCTCAAAACGCTACCTTGTGTGCTAATGTCTCAGTAAATGACAGAGCCAGGATTTTAATCCAAGTCCACCTGACTCCAAAAGCTTCTCTCTTTCCTCCTGTGTTGGGAAGCGAGAGAAACTGAAAAAAGAGACCGAGAAATACTGCTGTGGAACCAGATCTGGGCGAGCAACACAAAGGAGACCAAGGACCAGGGGCCGGGACTTCCGTCTGTGGAGGTGGCCAGGCGTAGGCCTGTTACACCCTCTTGTGGAGCACATCTGAACTGCTCTGCTCTGTCAGCTCATTCATTTTGATACACGCGGGAGGAATTGGGGGGTGGGGGGCGAGGAGGGGGTGGCAGAGGGCAGGAAGTGGTTTTCCCAATAGTTTTGAAAACCATGGACCCCAGCTATTGTCAGTTCTCAGTGAAGCCCAGCTACCCTGTATTCATTTATTGATGAAACTTGTTAATTTTTTCTTTGTTTTCACGTCTTGTACCAGGTATAAAGCAGTGAACCCAACAGAGAGGACACCTTTTCCTTCCTAGCTCAGGGTGGGGGATGTCGGGCATTAAACCTGTGAAACTCAGAATAAATACAAGGCAGAAAAGACTTCGTCTTCCCTCACACCACCTTTGTTCCTTAGCTTTTTCTTAGACATCTGGAGGGGAAAAGGATCTTTGGCAAGACCAAAGAATGAGTGATAAAGACTTTTTCCCAAGCATAGTAATGTGTTAAAATTATGTCTATCTGCTCTCAAAAGTTTCTTTGTCTTCAGGTACAGTGTTCTGGGGATTCTAAAATATTTAATTGCTCATCTGTACTGAGGCACCACAAGGAAGGACATAGCCCCTGAGGTGGGACAGAGTTTTGTCACCCCAAAATATGCCTTTTGGGTGATATTGATTATTTTAAGCTGGTTATTTTTTTAAAAGATTTTATTTATTTACTTTTAGAGAGAGGGGAAGGGAAGGAGAAAGAGAGAAACATCAATGAGTGAGAGATAACATCAATTGGTTGCCTTTCACCTGCCCCAAACTGGGGACCTGGCCTGCAACCCAGGCATGTGCTCTGACTGGGAATTGAACCAGTGACCTTTCAGTTTGCAGGCTGGCACTCAATCCACTGAGTCATACCAGCCAGGCTAAGTTGGTTATTTTTAAAAAAGAAAAGTCTCAGGAAAAGCCTTTGGCCTTTCCCTGATAGCCTAAAAGAATTTAGAAAGAGGACCTGCCCAAGGAAGGAATCTATCATCATAGAGCACTACAGTTTAATATGAACTACGTGTGACAGGCAGGGAGAAACCTAGTAAGGCCCCTTTTATCCAAGTTCTCTGTGTGTCCCATCAATTACCAAATATTTGCTTTCATCTGCATGTGAATGGCCTTCCCCCCCCTTTGAAGTCCCAAACCACAATGCCCTTTCTCCTTAGCTCAAGATGGCATATAAGCCTCAATTGCCTAATTTGTCCTGGGGCCCTATATCCTTATGGAACACCTCATAAGTACATAGGTAATTAAATTTGGTTATTTTATCCTGTTGAGCTGTCTCATGTCAATTTGATTATTAGACCAACCAGAAGAACTAAGAAGGAAAAGAGGGAAAATTCCCCTATCCCCACCCCCAGCTCAGAGGAGCCAGAAAACAATGGTCAAAATCAACCTTGAAGGCTGCTGGGCCTCTTCCAGGAGATAGCAGATACCTGGCATAGAGAGCAGGGGGTGAAAATGAGAGTTGGGGGCTTTAGTGGAAAGATACTGTATACATTTCTAACCTTCCCAACAATCCAATAAACTCAGGGCCACCATACCTATCTTACAGATGAGGTGTCCATTGACCCTTCCTATCTGCCAATACAAGGGCTTGAGGAGAAAAACAGGAATGGGGTCCTAAGGGGCTCCAGTGGACAGGAGAGTGCTATGTGATTGTGATTTTTTCTGGGGGTGGGGGGGAGGACATTGAAAGGGGGTTGAGGGAGTCTCCCTGGCAGACTCTGAGCTCCTTCATCGGAGAAACATTGGACTAGATTGCTCTCTGAGATCATGTAACCTTTCCATGCTACAGATCAGAAAAGTGAGGCCCAGAGAGTAGCAGTGACCTACCCAAGGTCACACAACTGATTTCAGCTAATTTAAGTCAAGCCCCCATTCTCAATTCAATGTATTATTTACTCCACTTCCACCCCTCCTCATGCTCAATTAATTAGCAACCTTCATACGTGGGAGCCTTTATCTGAAACACCAGGCTACCAAAATGTCATCGCCAACTTTCACTGTGGCTGACGTATCTATAGTGTGAGCCAAATAACTCAAGGTTTGAAGATGCTGTAAGACTTATTGTTTAAGCATTAGTCTTTCTATTTTATTTAGAACGTTGTTTTTGTTTTTTGTTTTTAAGTTAGCAGTTGCAACCCAAAGCAGATGGCCCTGGGTTTGAGTCTTAACTTTACCACGCTCTAGCTATGTGACCTTGAGCAAGCAAATTGACCTCTCTGTTCTCACATCCGTGAAATGAAATTAATAACATTCCCTACTTTGAAGTGTAATTGTGAATACTAAGTACTGAACATGGCACTGGATTATGTGCTAATTAAACTCAACAAATCCTTTCTGCGTGCACAGAGAGGGAGAAGTACTCTAAAAAAGCTTTATCATCTCTCCTCACAAAATCATACTAGTAATGAGACCCCCTCACTGGACTGTAATACTTTAGTTTACGAACCACATTCGTACCTGTGGTCTCGTCTGAAATCCTACCCCCTCTCTGTGAGGTTCACAGGACACGTACTGCTACCTCCACTTCGCAGGGTATAGGGCTGAGGCTCAGAGAAGGCCCAGGGTCAGTCAGCTAACAAACAGCTCCCAGCGGCTGGCTGGCCCTCTGAACTGAGCGTGTTTGGATGAAGAGGGAGTCCACTGTGATAGACTGAATCACTCTTCACCTATGTTCACCTCCCCAGAGGAGAATTCTGAACCCCAACTCTGTCAGCGTGAGGCTGTAAGCCTTACTTGGGCCAATGAAATATGAGGACAAGTGAGGTACATCATGTTAAAACAGGAGCTCGAAGACCCCACATTCTGTTCATCATGTCTCTTCTGCCACAAAATCTGGCAATTTTCCACAGGGAGAGAACGAGTGCTCCATCAGCCTGGGTCCTGGAAGAAAGATGATGTAGAATAGGGATGCAGTTGACCCACGATGGACACAGGGGTGAGCAAGAAGTAAACCTTTGTGGTTGTGAGCCACTGAGATTTTTGGGTCATTTGTTATGCAGCAAAATCTAGCCTCTTCTAATATATCTATAAAGGCAATATCCTCTCTAGGAAACAGGGAGTAGTGATGTCAGACTCCAGATAAATACTGGCTGGTCTCTGGGGGTGGGGGGTGGTGTGTGTGTGTGTGTGTGTGTGTGTGTGTGTGTGTGTGTGTGTGTGTGTGTGTGTGTGTGTGTGTGTGTGTGTGTGACACACACACTGGGGATGGGAAAGCGAAGGCCCAGTTTACCCTGGACTGAATTCCGGCAGATCTTTCACACCAGCTCAGCCTGCACAGGCCTGTTTTCCATTCTTCCCCTCTGCTCCCTCTCTCTCCAACTGTTTTTATTATTCTGCAGAAACCCTTCTGATCTCTGTTGAATTCCATGATAGCAAATAAAGGTGTTTTTTTTTCCCCCATCTCTCTCTCTTTCCCAATTCATATGGAGCAACTGCTTCAGGAGCTGTTGATTGGTCCTCAGAAATAATCGCTGCAGCTACTGTTTCCAGAGGGCTTATTTACTACCAGGCACTCTGCTATGAGCTTTTCACGCTTTACCTCATTTTCTCTTCACAACTACCCGAGGAATTAGATACTACCATTTCCTCATTTTAGAGGCAAGGAAATGAAGAATTAGAGAATTTACAGAACTTATCAAAAACCATACAGCTACTAAGAGGCGGGGCTGGGACTCAAATCCAACTATAATATTGGATAATTTCTGACATGGCAACTTGGGTCCCTCTTATATCTGTGGCCTGTATTATAGTTGTTTTCTCTGCTATTTCTAAGCCTCAAACTTTGCTCACCATGGACGGAAGAGGGGAATCCCTTTTTCCTAGTTCTTGTTTCGATGAGGAAGTTTTTTTTTGTTTTTTTGTTTTTTCTTCTGAGCACATTCTGGGTGGAGGAAGGACTGATCTGCTGAGTGAACTTGAGAATACCTGGTCACGCTCAACCCAGCATATCCTTCTTCATAGGAAGGAGCTATCTCTGTGGCTCCATCACACCCCGACCCCTGACCCCCAACCCCCCGCAGGGTGCCTGTCCTAGTCTTTGCAGCTTGCTTCTGGAACTCACTATTAGCTACCAGTCTAAAAGCCTCTTCCTCAACCTGGCTTATGTCGGTATTACAGGTGGTCTCTTGGCCCCCATTTTGCTTCTTTTTGTTCTATTCCTCACCTTGATCAGAAATCGGAGATGCCAGTTACTGAGATTCCCCAGAGAGCCCAAAATGGGATTCTGAGGAAATGACACTGGTGGAAAAGCTTTGTGATCTACTGTTGGTTTCAGTGTTTGCTTTGGTGGCTTCAGAGTGTAACTTTAGCTTCCCTAGGCCATCGAGCTGTAATACCCGCCCACTCTTTTATTTCGATATATTTTTAAAATATTTTATGTATTTATTTATAGAGAGAGGGGAAGGGAAGGAGAAAGAGAGGGAGAGAAACATCAATGTGTGCTTGCCTCTCACACACTCCCCCAATCAGGGACCGGCCCACAACCCAGGCATGTGTCCTGATGTGAATGGAACCAGCAACCCTTCAGTTCACATAGGGGTACTCAATCCCCTGAGCCACACCAGCCAGGCCGCCTGTCCACTCTTCAGCAAAGAAGGGTGGTGTGGCAGAAATGGCTAGTTGTTTTTCAATATCCATTCTTTTCTTCCTCTATTAATATTATCCTCCCTAGGATAAAGACTAAATTTCCCAGCCTCCCTGTACCAAGCTGTGGCCACAACTTATCCACTCCTCCACTTCTTTTCTCTTTCTTTGATTTTTAAAAATATGCTTATTAATTTTAGAGAGACAAGAAGGGAATGAGAGAGAGACATCAATGTTCGATTGCCTCCCATACACGCCCTCGACCAGGGATTGATCCCGCAATCTAGGTACATGCCCTGACTGGGAATCAAACCCCCAACCTTTTGGTGTATGGGACAATGCTCCAACCAACTGAGCCACACAGGACAGGACCATCCACTTCTTTTCCTTCTTTCTGCTGGCTGGAATGGGACATGATGATGGCAGCTGGAGTATTTTCAATCATTAGATGGAAACTAGGTATTTGGGGTGGCAGTGCAGCAACCAAAAAAATAGTGTAAAAACTGCCACCTTCAATGTACCATATCAGCTCTTGACTACCTATCTAGTCTTTTATGTGAGAAAGGAATACACTTCTAACTTGTGAAAGCCACTATCATGATCTTAGCTACAGCATCTCAACCCATATATCTTAACTTACTCAAGTAGGGACCCAAGAATTTGCTTTCCAATTTGGGGGAGGGGTGTAGGGCTCTGGCAGAGACCTAACTGTGCACTTGACTGTATGAGGGAATCAGTGAATGAGGAAGAATAAAAGAATTGGGCATTTGTTGAATGCTTTGACTATCCCAGATAGTGTGACTGATACTTTTTATTATACTTCCTCAGTTGATCTAAATGATTCTTTAGGGGGAGATCTATTATCCTATTACGTAGTTGAGGCTTAAAGAAACTAAGGGATTTGACTAAGGTCACATACCTAATAAAAAGGTATGGTAG
Source organism: Macrotus californicus (assembly GCA_007922815.1). Taxonomy (NCBI): domain Eukaryota; kingdom Metazoa; phylum Chordata; class Mammalia; order Chiroptera; family Phyllostomidae; genus Macrotus; species Macrotus californicus. Next base: position 99,426 of record VMDR010001731.1, read on the forward strand.
AAATGGAGGTAAGGTCTGCGTGCTCTCAAAACCAAATTCTTTCCTCTACAGCAAACCATTTACTCACTGTCCCCTCCCAGCAAATATAATACAATACAGCACAATAAAATCTTGTCCCTGTTGGGAGACAACCCTCCATGGGTCTCTTGTGTTTTTGCACATGTTGAAAGCTATGGTTCTGACTGTCATTTGTCCTAGACTTTCTTTTAAATGATGTTCATAGGACAAAAGTCCGTAATTTCCCTCCAGAGCAAAGGACAGAAATGCTTACTCTTCACTTTAAAAGATTTGGTTTCTGTAACCAAATCTCCTGTAACACACTGCATGTTCAGATATCCAGGAACTGATGCAAATATGCTGATGCTTATGCTGCATGTAGTGCTGTAAAAATGAAGTCCTTTGTCTCTGACCCAGGAAATCCCATGTCTTCTGCCTGTATCCATGAAACTCCATTATGCTAAGCTGTTAGCTTGCAACTGGGGCAAGTTCTCAGTTCTTGATAGCACCCGCCATGTTTGTTGCCATGGTGAGAGTCACCATGTTTACTACAGTGTATCACATCACACATGCTTTTAATTTACATTATTTCAACTAAATGTCAACAAACCAATAGAGAAAATTTAACTACTACCCTGCCCTCCCTTATTCTAAATACGTGCATGCCTTAGAGTAAGCATGTGATGAAAGTGTTGAATGTGCTATTTTCTTACTGGGTCTTAGTTTTCATGTGGATTTCATGACCTGATCATCTGGCCACACTGAGTATGATTCTAAAGTTCAAAGATGCATATTTTTGTAACATGGCCTCTAAATCTAAACCACGTCTTCTCGTGATCATTCAAAGAGAGGGCTATCAAATTAAACACCAAAGGAAAACGCAGAGAAAATAAGTCAGTCTCCAGTGCCAAGCTCTCCTGGGAAATTTGCAAGTATACTTTTCAACTTATGTGACTTTTGTTGTTGTTATAGGTCAACTTGAGATGGTCACACCCCCATAAACTATGACTCCAGAGGATTACATTGTGTGTGTGGGGGGGGGGGGTCAGTATAAGGTATATGGCTCTGGGGAGAGGTTACTTTAATGATGGCCACAAAATTTTTTACAACTGAATATAGCATGTACATATCCTTACATTTATACATTACTTCTAAAGGGTTGGAATCTCATCCTTTTACATATCCAGAGATTAAAGAATCTCATGCACTTGGTTTTGACTTCTTGGTCAGTCTGCTAAATTCTGAAGTATATCAATAGCCTTTTATGTCTTTCTTTTTCTTTTTATTGTTTTTTTTTTTAAGATTTTATTTATTTATTTTTAGACAGAGGGGAAGGGAGGGAGAAAGAGAGGGAAAGAAACATTAATGTGTGGTTGCCTCTCACTTGGCCCTCACTGGGGACCTGGCCTGCAGCCCAGGTATGTGCCCTGACTGGGAATTGAACTGGCGACCCTTTGGTTCACAGCCCGCGCTCAATCCACTGAGCTACACCAGCCAGGGCTTTTTTTTTCTTTTTATTGTTGTTCAACTACATTTGTCTCCATTTTCATGCCACAAGGCCCCCCCTCAACCATTTATTTTTTATTAAACCAGTGATTATAAATTATTTGTTTGTTTTTACTTAATTACGTATCACTGAAAGTCAATCAAGTACATCTGAAAATATTGGTTTTTAAAAATTAGATAGGACTTCCGGCCAAGAAGGAGGCGTAGGTAGATACACTGTGCCCCCTCGCACAACCAAAAGAAGGACAACAAATTTTAAAACAAAAACAACCAGAACTGACAGAAAATCGAACCGTATGGAAGTCTGACAACCAAGAAATTAAGAAACATACATCCAGACCGGTAGGAGGGGTGGAGAGGACTCACATGGTGAGGCAGCGGCTGGCGGACCAGGGAAAGGCGCGGCTGGCTGGGAGACGTGGCGGCTGCAGACTGGGCGTCCCACTCCCTCGTGGGGATAAACCGGGAAGAACAACTGGGGAGCGAGATAGACTCCGCAACCCAGAGTTCTAGCAGGGAAATAAAACCTCACAGCCTTTGATTGAAAACTCCCGTGGGGGTTGAGGCGGCAGCAGTGGGAGGAAACTCCCAGCCTCACAGGAGAGCTCGTTCGAGAGACCCACAGGGTCCTAGAGCGGACACAAGCCCACCTACCGGGAATCAGCACCAGAAGGGCCCAATTTGACTGTGGGTAGCGCAGAAAGTGACTGAAAACCAGCAGAAAGCGGAGCAACCGCCATTGTTCCATCTCGGTCCCCTCCCCCACAAACAGCGTCACAACCCAGCGACGTGGCCGCCCCGTTCTGGTGAATACCTAAGGCTCTGCCCCTTACTACATAACAGGTGTGCCAAGACAACAAAAATGGCCCAAATGAAAGAACACATCAAACCTCCAGAAAAAATACAACTAAGTGACCAAGAGATAGCCAACCTATCAGATGCACAGTTCAAAACACTGGTAATCAGGATGCTCACAGACTTGGTTGAATTTGGGCACAAATTAGATGAACAAATGAAGGATACGATAAGGGAAATGGAGGAAAATATACAGGGAACCAACAGTGATGGGAAGAAAACCAGGACTCAAATCAATGGTGTGGACCAGAAGAAAGAAACATTCAAGCACAACACAATGAAGAAACAAGAATTCGAAAAAACGAGGAGAGGCTTAGGAACCTCCAGGATCGCTTTAAACGTTCCAATATCCAAATCATAGGGGTGCCAGAAGGAGAAGAGGAAGAGAAAGAAATTGAAAACTTATTTGAACAAATAACGAAGGAGAACATCCCTAATTTGGCAAAGGAAATAGACTTCCAGGGAGTCCAGGAAGCTCAGAGAGTCCCAAAGAAGTTGGACCCAAGGAGGAACACACCAAGGCACATCATAATTACATTATCCAAGATGAAAGATAAGGAGAGAATCTTAAAAGCAGCAAGAGAAAAGGAGACAGTAACCTACAAAGGAGTGCCCATCAGACTGTCAGCTGATTTCTCCAAAGAAACCTTATAGGCAAGAAGGGGCTGGCAAGAAGTATTCCAAGTCATGAAAGCCAAGGATCTACATCCAAAATTACTCTATCCAGCAAAGCTATCATTTAGAATGGAAGGGCAGATAAAGTGCTTCCCAGATAAGGTCAAATTCAAGGAGTTCATCATCACCAAGCCCTTATTATATGAAATGTTAAAGGGACTTATCTAAGAAAAAGAAGATAAAAAATAGGAACAGTAAAATGAGAACAAACTCACAGCTATTAACAACTGAACTTAAAAACAAAAACAAACTAAGCAAACAACTAGAACAGGAGCAGAATCACAGAAATGGAGATCACATGGAAGGTTATCATCAGGGGAGTGGGTGGGGAGAGAGGGGGAAAAGGTATAGGGAATAAGAAGCATAAATGGTAGGTAGAAGATAGACAGGGGGAGGTTAAGAATAGTATAGGAAATATAGAAGCCAAAGAACTCATATATATGACCCATGGACATGAACTAAAGAGGGGGAGTGTGGGAGAGAAGGGGTGTGCAGGGCGGGGGAGGGGAGGAGATGGGACAACTGTAATAACATAATCAATAAAGTATATTAAAAATAATAAAAAGTAAAAATTAGACAGCATATGCACATACTAACAAATTTCAGAGTACAAACTGTATTGGTTCTGCTGTACCTTCAATATCACCACAAAAATTGGGACAATGGCATTTTAACATCTGATCCTGGATTGGTGGCAGCTCCAAAACCACTATTACAACAAGGAATAAGGATAGAGAGGGGTAGGGGTAGGGATAGGGACAGAGACAGAGACAGAGATACAGGGAAAAAATCTACAATTCAAGATACGCCTCTGAACCAAAATTCTAAAACACAGGAGGAAAATTAACTATTAAGATTAAGCCTATAAAACCAGTAAGGAGATGAATTAACTTGGCTTCAATGAACATAATAGAGAGATTTGAAAATGACTTAAATGTTTAGGCTCTGGAAAGAGATAAAGAATAGAATAACACCTATTTTTACAGGAGATATTATGAAAATATAAACAGGTAGAAATGAAACAAGAACAGGTGGACAGGACAAAGAGTCAGTACCTGGAGTGATCTCATGCATCTCTTCTAGGAATGGGTGACCCCTCATACATGTGCTGCATCTTTCAGCTGACTTCCAGCTTGAACATCTCTTTGTTGTTCTCTAATCTAGGACTGGGAAGTCAAGGAACACGTGAACACGGTGGGGGAAGTTTCACTCCCTCTCCCTCTAGAGCCCTCCACCATGCCATCCAAAGCCCCTGCCATGTGGTCTCTCTCCATTTGTGCTTTCCTTAGGAATCAATGGGCAGAGCAGACCAATAAGCCTGCGGCCCAAACCTATATGGGGAGGGGGAGGGGGAATTGTCAGTCTCTTTATCTGCAGGCACGCCCCAAACAGAACACTTATTTTCCTTAAAGGCTGAATTCTGTCCCATATCCCATTCTTTCTTTCCACTGTTTGGTGGTGATGGTTTGTCTGTGGGGAGAGAGGTGTGAATGGGGAACAGGTGGGAAGGAGAGGTTGGGGTGGGAGGGCTGGTAGAACAGTTATGGCTCTTCCAACATCCTGCTGGAATGCAGCTGTTTCCAACCACGGGCAATCCTTTAAATGCAGAGTGTGGGCTGCTACGGACATTTGGTTCAGATCTGGGCCTCGGCAGCAGTTTCAGGACAATAGGAAAGAATCCCTTTCAGTGTCCAGTCACGCCAGCACATGTCCAGTTCCTCCTTTTAGTTTAACAAATGTTGGCATGCTAGTTCGTTTTCCACATCTTGTTTTTTTCACTCAAAGTACTTCTTAGAGATTGCTCCATATCAGGACATACACATGCGCCTCTCTTTTTAATTGCTGCATTGCATATATTCCACAATACATGTGTACTAAAATTTATTATAATAGCTCTCTAGTGATAATTTGTCTCTAGGCTCTTCGTATTCCAAACAGTTCTGCAATGAATATTTTGAGTATACATGACTTCAAATAAATAGCTTTTTAAAAAAGTTACCTAGAACCCCTGACAGATGTTTGGCATCCAATGGATATTCCTTTTTATGGTGCAATTGGTCACACACATGGTCTCTCCTGACTTTAAAAATTCTGTGACTTATCACAAGAACGGACGATTTCTACTTTAATTGCATTGCTTAGTGTGTGACGGGTACTCTGTGTTCACTACAGTGTTTCTCTGTAATGGATCATCGAAGTGTAATGTCTTTGACACAGAGTTAAGCAGCAACTAGGGATCTACACTTGGGCTGCTACAGTGCACACAGGGGATGAAGTATGGGGTGGTGCTTCGGAATGGGAGCTCTGAAGTCACATACGCTTGAGTTCAAGTCCCAGCACTGCCAATTTTTACCTGAATCACTTTAGACTTGGATGCCACTCAGTTTTCTCATCCGTAAGATGGGAGAAATATAGTACCAATTTCATGGCTGTCAGGATTAAATAAGAAACTAAGCATTATTGTTAGGATACTTCCTGGCACATAGTAAGTGTTCAATAAGCAATAGCTATGCATTAAGGTTTCAGTTCAGGTGGCAACTGGATATACCGAAACTTTCAAGTCAGGCCTAAGTTCACTGCTGCACAGGTAATGGCAATGGGTTCACAGCTTTCTCTTCCGTTTGGCACAGGCAAGTATCTTGACTTCAGAGACGTTAAATTGTGACCACAAATGATTTACTAGAACTAAAGAGCACAGGAATAAAAGCACAGGCCTAGAAGGGCCTGAAAGGGACTTCAATATTACCTTAGATTAGAATATCTTGTAATAACGTTTTGCATATCTTCTCTCATTTAATTTTACGAGGCCCATGCGATACAGATATCATCACCCTTATTTTGTCGAAAAGACTGAGGATTTGAGAAATCAAGTGGCAATGCCCAATGGCAGCATGCCATTAGTAAGCTGCCAAACAGGGCTATGCGGCCAGGTCCTTTTCTAAGCTGCCATCCACTTCCAGCGAAATCTCATTTACTTACGATGGAACCAGCTCATGAAAGATCTGGAATGCCAAGAGTGAGCTTGAACCCCATTGTGGAGGGCTGGGACAGGGTGGTCTTATTCCTTAGGCACAGTGCCTAGGGCCCACAATAATGTTTTAAGTTCTTCTAAAATCAGAGAGAAAAATGAACTTTTAGGTCGAAGAAAATGTTTCGCTATATCACACTGATATATTCATCTCTATACTAACGCAGTTGTAAAATATGAATATATATATATATTTTATATATAGATCGTCAAGCAACAGGCAGAAGTGCCCAGGACCCACCAAGTCTTAACGGGGCCTTGTGCTGGGTTGTGCTAAATTTCCCGAGAAGGTGGTAATCGCAGACCAAATTGGAATATGGGAGGTGATGGGCGAATTGTGAAAAATGTGATCACTGTCTCTCTCCTCCTACGTCAAGGCACCCCCCAAAGGAAGTTAAAAGAGACAGAAGTGAAACATAGGACAGAAGGTGCCACTTCCGAGCTGCCTGGTCTGAGTGGGACAAGTGACTTGATCCATCTGCGATCCAAAGGGGTTATGTACCTCATGGGGTTGCTGGAGAGGGACCTCGCGTGACTCGCTCACCGCGGTCTACAAGCGCTCAACACCTGTTGAAGGAACGCAGTGATCGTGTGCTTGGCACAGTGGCTGGTGCATGGTAAGCGTCCAGTGAGTGGCAGTTGCTGGCATTACAAAGAGTAGGAAGTCTTCACGGAGACAATCGTCCCAGCCCTACCAGACCCACACGTACCTCGGAGCAGCTTCTACGCGGACCTGCGCAGTAATCTGCGCTTGCGCAAAAGTGCTTTCCTCCACCCCCTCAAGCGTGGGGACCAGTGAGCCGGGCCTCCGCGGCGGCGCGACGAGTCCAGAGGGGAAGACTGGGGAAGGGGTGTGGCTTGGCAGGCCCGCCCGGCCACCCTCTTCCGGGCTCCGCCAGCTGCGCGCGCATCCTCCTCCCCCTTCTTTTGTGGTCCGGCCCATTGCGAGGGTGACAGGAAACCCTGTGCAGGGAGCGTCGCCATCTTGGACCTGCCCGAGGAAGATCCTGAGGGAGCCGCCGGAGCACTCGCCGCTACCGTCGCTTCTGTCATCAGCGCGCCTGCACCTCCTCGGCCAGCCCGTTACCTGCCGGGGCCTCGGCCGACCGCCCCCGCCCCTCTCCGGCTGCGCCCGTACTCCTCTTCCTCGTCCTGACGCCCCCCGTCCCGCCCGGAAAGCTGCCCAGCCACCAGCAACCCCCCAGGTAACCCAAGCCTTCCGCAGTGTCCGGCCGGCCGAGGCCTCCTCGCCCGGCTCTCGGAGGGGCGGGGGTGGGGACAACGGCCAGCCGGGGCCGCGGGCGGGCGGCGCCGCAGGGCAGGCCTTAGTCAGGCCGCGGCGAGCCCGGGGTCGCGGTGGGCGCCGCGGGGCCGGGCCTGCCGGGGCTTCCTCGCCGGGGCCGGGGTGTCCCCGCGCGGCGCCCGCCGAGCTCTCCGGTCCTCCCCGCCCGGCGGCCTGCTGGGAAGGGTGTGCTCGGGCCCGCCTTCCCCGCCTCCTCGGCTGGACCGGGCCGACTGGCCTCCGCGCCGGCCCCTCTCCCCGGGCTGCCGTGCCGGCGGCTGCAGACCACCCCCGCGGTGTGGATCCGCGCGAGCCGCGCCGCCCGGCAGCCCGCGAGCCCCAGACGGGGCCGTCCCCGTCCCACAGGCCGCGCCTGGCCCTGAGTACAAAAGGCAGCACGCCGGCATCTTGGACTGGCGCCGGGGTCCCCGTCGGTGTGGGCGGCTGCCTCTGCGCTCGGGCTCCGGACGGGGTCTGGGGGCCCGCGCTTGCGACGTTCCGGTTTGGGGGAGTCCCTGTGAGGCCCGTGGCGACCTCGAAGGCCCCGAGCCCAGCTAGCCTCCAGAGGTGATGAAGACAACCACAAGTTTTGGCTTTTCTAGAATGGAAAAGAAGGAACGGGCGTTGTTTCGATGGTTTGCCTTCGCGCCGTGCGCCAGGCACAGATTTACGTGTCTTCACACGGGCCTACCCTGCTTCACGTAGCTCTTGGTGACAAGCCGAGCTGTCGCCCTGCCCAAGTGAGGAAACTGAGGCTGGCGGTCGCGGTGGGACTGGTGAAGGATGGCGCGTGCCAGCGGGACGCTCCCTGCACCGTGGCTGGTGTTGACTACACTCGGGTTCGGCCAGGGTCACAGACCTGACCATTGCTGCCTTTTTATCGCTGCGTTGGATGACAGCGGGTGTGCCCCTTTGTACCCCGGAGCCTGTCGTGTCGGCCACTACGCTGCCGGCCGTCGTTCTCACGACGCGAGGGGAGATGGCAAGATTCCCAGTTCGCGTCTGGAGGGAAAACGGGGGTTCCCGAGAGGGTCGGAGCCCAGCGTTGAAGTCTTGCGAAGTTGATGGCTCACTTCACAACTGCCTCTTGCTCAGATGCGGTTATGAAGGACAAGTGTGGCGTTGCACTAATTCAGTTCGCACTCCTCCCTAAGACTTCCCAAAGTTCTCCCTCTGCACTCTGCGCGGCCGCTGCGCCGGGGTCGTGCCTTGAGGCGGAATGCCCAGTGCGCTCTGACTCCCCAGGTGAGCGGCCGTAAGCAAGTTACCTAACCTTTCAGACTCTTGTCGCTGCCTGTGTTGGGCACAGCAGTGCCTACGTTTTTTAGTTGAGGTCAGGCTTAAGTGGGGTTAAAAATGAAAAACCCTGAGCGCGTTGCTTGGCAGGTAGTGCCCCATCACCTGTAACAGTGCCAGGCAGGTAGTGCCCCATCACCTGTAACAGTGCTAGGCAGGTAGTGAGTGTGTAGTATTTGTTGACTAAAGAGGGGACCGTGGCCTTGGAGAGCTGTAGATTTACACCTGGGCCCCAGTCTTAGCTTTTCCTTCAGTGGCCTGTGATCCCAGATGTGTCACTTCTCTGAGCTGGCTTCCTTGTCTGTGAAATGAGTTTTTAGTATTAAAGATTCCTTATCAAGTAGCTGGCATATATCAGGCACTCAGTAAATGGCAGTTATTTAAAAGATGTAAAACCTTAGATTCTAATAACCTAAAAAAAATTCCTTGGAATTAAAGCTACATTTTATAAAGTTTTTGCTCTTTATATTTTATGTTAAACTTTATGGTTGTTGTGTACTTCAACTACGCAACAGAATTTGGGGTGTTCTTACAACTGATTTTTATCACGGTATTAAATATTTTTGCATAATCTTAGTAGGATATTGTACTTGGAGGAATCCTTTGGTTAAGACAAGTAGAAGATGTTTTAAAACACATTCTGCTTGTCTCAAGGGCTACTCAAGGGCTGTTGAGAGATGCTTCATGTTTTATCAATAAAAAAGATTGAAACATTTTGTATGGTTAAATGCCAGGCTGGCTGGAGACAGCAATGTACAAGTAGAGGTATCAAAGATGTTGTACTTTACTTTTTAAATACTGTTATAGACAATTTAAAACATAAACAGTGTAGAATAGTGTGCTAAGGCTTCATATACCTGTCAGCCAGTGTCAACAGTGATCAACAGTCTTGTTTCTTCCACCTATACCTGTACCCTCTCCACCAAGTTATTCTGAAGCAGATTTCAGACATCATATATCATTTTAGCTGTAGAATTTTCACTATTACTAACCCTCTTTTGTGAGAGCTAATCCTCTTAACTGTACTAGTACGGGCAAGGTTTTTATTTTGTTTTTCTCCTAAGTCCTTCACTTCTGTGAACAGAGGTGCAGTGTTGGAGTACTTTGTCTCCTGTTCACAGCATACCATCATCATTACCTGAGACGGTCTTGCTGTTGACACGTGAGGGAGTTCAAGATTTTTTCTTACTCACATTATTGATTTGTAGAAAAGTGTGTGACATTAAATAGCTTGTCAAAAGCGAAGTGTTGTTATGTGTGTTGTAGGTGAGTTTCAGAAATGGCTGATTTGGTTTTGGAGGTTGCTTTTCTGTGGAGGAAAGGAAATTGACCACTCATTTTGATTTATTATTAGAGTGACTGCAGTAAGTTTTGTGTCCACTTGACTGACAAATCAAGTAGCATTCCACTCTACTGGGCCTATAAACAAATCAAAGTGCTTCCGTTCTTGAGTTTCATGAAGGCAAGGGACAATGTTGTTTTGCTTTTGTTTTTTAATCATTCCTATATTGTCAAATCTAGCATAAGGCTTTATGCTTAGTAGATGCTCAACAAATATTTTTATATTGGGATCACAAAAGCAGTTTGTCTTGATTCTGGTGTTTTTACAGGATATCTTGCATGTAAAAAAAAAATCTCAACAGTGAGGATCAAATTTTAAATCACCTGAAATATTTCGTGGTTTGATTTTTTTTCCTGTGTTGTCTTGAATCAGCTATGTAAAAATTACATAGTAACATCATGTGTTCTGAGGAATAGAATAAAATAGCTATTAATAGTTGTGGTGAAAGGATTGGTCAGACATGGTGCATAAGTTAACAGAGGAGCCAAATGATTAAAAAACAAAACAAAACTGGAAATACCCTTGCTTATTAGAGTGCTTTTTTGTTGTTTTTTTGAGGCTGATCATATGATTGACTTCATGTAATGTTCCCCATATTATTGGTGAATGTGGAAGTAATGTTGGAAATATTATGAAAGGGAGTTCTTTTGGTTTATTTTTAAACTTGTTTTATATCATAATTGTAAATAAAATGCTTTAAGTATATTTAATAGTCCTTTATTTTTTCTCTACTTTGAATATTAGAATAGCACATACTTATACTGTCAGTGCAAGGATGGATAAAGAAACTTAATAATTTCTCTTTCCTTTTTCTAGTTTCAGCCCATATGTTCATTTTTTACAGTTTGATGTGAATCCTTCCATAGTGTGTGCATGTAGGATTGAGTGTGTGTGTATGTGTGTTCCAAATGGACTATGCTCTCATATCAAACTCGAGCTTTTTTTTTTTTTTTTTTTAACTTAAAATAATGGATATTATTTCCAGGTTAATACATATATTTCTAAATGTTTTTTAAACTAGGTGTATATTGTTTTATAATATGGATGTATTGTACTTTATTTAGTCATTTCCCTGTTGATAGGAGTTTAGATGGTTTCCAGGTTTTTTTGCTGTGAAATGCTGCATTTAATGTATTTGAACCTGTAACTTTGTGGACTGAAACTTTTATTTCTGTAGACTGCTTTTAAGTGGGTTTCTTGATCAAAGGGTGATGTGGATATTTTTTTAAGATTTTAAAATATGTACTGATTATGTCCCCATAAAAATGTCGTGGCAATTCAGACTCCTACAGCAAAGTGTATGAGAGTACCTACCTTCACATCTCTATCTGCACATTTCAGAACTCTTCGTTTATATGTCCATATAGTTTTATTTGGAAAGGTATCAGATTCAGTATATGAAGATCATGCAATTCTATTTTTGGTGCAACAGTGATTATGTTTAATATGCATTTAGTAACCATTTAGATTTATATGTATTAGCCTGGAAAAACATCTGTAATTTTGTTAAGTGAAAAAAAACCACATTGAAATGTTTTGGGCAGTAGCAAACTCCAATTAAAAAATGTGTTTCTCACATTAACTGTGGTATATTTCATGTTCGAGAGATGAGGTTGCAAAATTCTGTTGAAGCAGTATTAAGCATAGTTGGTATTTAAAATGGGCCACACAACAATTATTAGTGTTTATGCATTTAATAAACATTTCTTTTGATAGCCAGGAAATTTTGAGCTGAATTTTACATGTGCTGATAGTAAAACTGTTACTCCAATTTGTTAGTATAGTTATCCTCCATCTTTCTCTAATTTTGAGTTTTTGCTTTTATTTTTATCAGTCTGTATATTTATGTAACTTTCATAAGCTACCTTTGAGAAAATTGGGTTCTTTGGAATTAGGCATGGGTTCAAGTTCCAGCTCTTTCATTTACTAACTTTGTAACACTGGCCAAATGTGAATTTCTCCAGACTTCTGTTTATTCAGTTTTTACGTGGACACGATAATGATTTTGAAGAGGTGTGAGAATTAAGTAAGAATTACGTAAAACAATCAATAATAAGGAAAAGTACAGATCATCACATGATTTGTTCTCAACAAATGTTATTTCCCTTCAGAAACTTTTTTTGTAAGTAGATATGAGTTATTATTACTAATTATCATTTATTAATATCTGTAAGTCCTGATTACAGTACATACTCTGAATGTAATTATTTAATACTACTTATTCATAATATTAAATTAGAACCAAGTGAGTGAACTGAGTAAGATTTGTATCCCGAAGTCGTACTCCAGGGTTTCATAGGTGTGTCTGCAGGTACGTTTCGTGCCTGTGGAGGAGCAGGAGGGTGTGGTGGGAAGAGCAGGGTCTTCATGGTCAGAACAGCCAAGTTTCATACAGACTTGACCCATCAGCTGTGTGACCCGGGCAGGTTACTTGCCTGTTCAGTCTTTCCTCATCTCTGTTATTATCACTGTGTTATAAGGAATAGTAGTAAGGAATGCAATGAAATTGCGTGTATTTATTACTTAGCACACTCCCTGGCTTAAGTGCCCAGTAAGTGGTAACCATACAGTTGCATTTGTTATTAGTTTAAATGCTGCTCATATATTTGATATGATGCCTGTTGTCTGAATGTAGTGCTCTTTTTTCCTTAGAGAAATCAAAGGCAACAAAGGCAATCTTGCATACATGTGAACTTGATTGAAATGCTTTTAGTACAACACGGAAGATAGTGCATTTTAATCACACCAGTAATTGTGCACTAGTTACAGAATATTACCAGGATTTTTTAATGAGTGCAGATTGTAGTGTTGAGAGGTCAGACTCGTGTTTTCAGAGCATTTGAACTAGATTGACATTTCTTATGCCTTTTTTTGAACTTTTCAGTCAGTGAAGCAGAGGCGCACCCCTTAAGTAATAGGGGAAAAACTTCTTTTCTCCTTCCAAAGCTAGTTGCTAGTTAAAAATATGTTTCTCATCTTATCACCTTAACTAGTGGTATGTTTTGTGTTCAAGAAATGAGGTTGGGAAATCCTTGGTTAAAGCAGTGTTAAATAGTGAATATATAATACACAGATCGTGTATCATAGAAATACATACTTGAAACATTTATGATCTTACTAACCCATGTCATCCCAGTAAATTCAATAAAATAAAATAAATAAATAAATAAAAAAGACCACTTGAATATTGTTCTACCTCAAATGCTTAATTTTGAGTGAATGTTATCAAACTATAAGAGTACATTTAAAACTAGCATAGTATGTTAGAATAAGAAAGGCAGGACCTATTGTTTTAGTGGCTACAAGTGCTAGATATTTTCTGCCTTTCCTGTTACTGAAATTAGTAAATTTGAGTAATCTTTTTTAATTCTGCTGTTGGGGTTTTTATTTGTAACTTTTAAGAAATGTGAACTAGAAAATTGTGTGAAGAAGAGATAGGCGCTGGTATTTGATCTGAAATAGTGATCATTCTCTTATTTGAAAATAGTTGACAGCAGGTAATGCTTGGAAATTTTTAAAAACATTTTCAAAGTTATTCATCTTAGTAGATATTTAATTAACGAATGCTTGTGTAATAATTGGCAAGTACACAAATTAGTACAGCTAGAACTGGGTTGTAATTTTAAGATTAGTCTTTAGAGCATTTCAAGTAGAAACTGATACTGTTAGACGCCATAGTTTTAACATAAAATAGAAGAAAGCAAAGTATGTGCAGCTACAACTTCCAGTAAGAATAGGGAAAAGAAATAGGAAAATCAGAAGGGGAAGAACATGAGAGAAACAGTAATTTAAAGGTTACTACATTATTTTTTTTCCTCAAGTCTGCATGGGGAGAAAAAGATATAAATTAATTAGAAGAAAAGAGTCTGGGAGTAGTGCAAATTAAGACATTATAACCTTTAAATATAATTTTTATTGTGAGAGATGATTTTTTTTTCCTTGTGTTTGGGATCTGGTTCAGAGATCTAGTGAATAATTCAGACCAATTTTTACCATAGGACCAATTTATTCTTTAACCTTTTGAGTCCCTCGTGTCTGGAAAAAGGGAATCAAGATGATGATCAGAATCAGTTAATCTAACCAGAAAAACCCCCTTTCCTGAAGGAACTGGTTAAGGGAGTTTTCTTTGATGTTGAAGACTGATTATAAATGCGGTACAACAAGTCAAGCTGGCATAGGTAGCAGGGCCTCTACTTTTGTTGAGTGTAATTCATACAGCTAAGAGAGGAGACTGTATTATCTGAAGTGATTGTCCAGTAATTTACAACTT